>PVKU01009762.1:0-58719 GCA_004027475.1 Anoura caudifer
GGAGAGGAGAGGAGAGGAGAGGAGAGGAGAAGAGAAGAGAAGAGAAGAGAAGAGAAGAGAAGAGAAGAGAAGAGAAGAGAAAAAGGAGAGGGCTTCAGCTGGGGATGCAATATGAAGTGTGCATGTGCATGTTGTTGTTTTGGGAGCATGAAGTATTTTCTACATGTGGGGTAAACCTCATACAAAGCCAGTGAGCTGTGGCAGCATTTGTATTCTTCAAGATCAGGAAGAGCTTTTGTGTGGCTGTAGTTCAGGGAAATGGTTGTCAATAAGACAGAGAATATAGAGTGAGCTCAACTGCATGGTGCTTCATATGTCAAACTAAGAGTGATGGCTTTATAACAATTATGTGTCTCCCAGTTGAAATTAGTAGCAACTCTGGGGAGTTTTTACATAGTTTTGCATGCTGTAATTGCTAACAATTTGTAACTTAGTAGTTATTGCATGAACAAATGTACTAGTGACTGTTTTTGCACTCAGTAGCAGTACTAGTAAATTTCATGACATACCCCAGTGAAAGAGAATAAAGAGTCTTGTTTATTGTATAAAGAGCATGCTATTTTCATTTTGTCATGATAGTGAAGATTTTTAAAAGTGAATATGAGACTATAGCTAAAATTTAAGGACCTCTTTATTAAAAAGCAAAATTGTTTGTTGGTAAAATGTATATGTTATATTATCATTCACCATGAACTTATCCATCATTAAGGAAGTAGAAAATGAGTTTTCCTAAGCAAACATCAAATAGTTGATTTCTTCTTCTTCTTCTTCTTCTTCTTCTTCTTCTTCTTCTTCTTCTTCTTCTTCTTCTTCTTCTTCCTTCTCCCTTCTTCCTTCTTCTTCTTGTTACAGTTGTCCCACTTTTTCCCCCGTTGCTCTCCCCTATCCCCCTCCACTCTCACAGTCAATCCCCACCCCATTGTTTGTGCCCATAAGTCCTCTATTTGTGTTCCTTGTCTTTCCCTTCCAGTTCTTTCCTCCATTATCACAAGCCCCTCACCCTCTGATCGCTGTCAGTTTGTTCTTTATTAGGAATAAATAGTTGATTTCATATTGAATTCATTTTTTCTTTTTGGAAATTTTTATTGAAAGTACAAATATGAAGTATAAAAGGACACATTCTATAAACTTTACATCTTGTTTTTTTGTATAAAAGGTTATATGAAGGAAATAATCAAGAAGTAAACAGTATCCTTTAAAAAAACATAATTACCCAATAGTGTGAACATCTTCAAGAAATGAGAAATGTGAGGTTCACAAATGACTGTTTGTTAAACCATATGTTTAAAGCCTTGAAGTTGAAATAAATAATATGAATACATTTTATGCCAAATTGAGTATAATTTGATTTGAATTTGACCTATTCTCAGGATTCAAGTTTAGGAAGGGAAGGAGAGATTTAAACTGTTCTATTTTATACACACAGAAGATAAGATATAAAATGGCATTTAGCATAATTTCTAATTAAAATAATCTCCAGCTTTTGTGCCTGCTCACCTATAATGTTAGGCACATATGTATTTTCTGGATATCTTAGTATGTTTCTGCTATACCAATATACCACAGACTGGCTAGCTTATAAACAACAGAAATTTATTTATCATAGTTCTGGAGACTGTAAATTTAAGATCAGGGTGCCAGCATAAAGGGGTGAGGGTTCTCTTCAGATGACAGACACCTTGTTGTGTCTTTACATGGTGGGTTAGGGGAATCAAGGGCACTCTGTAGGGTCTCTTTTATGAGAAAGTTCCACTTTCATAGCTGAATCAGCTCCCAAAGTTTCCACCTCCTCAGACTATTTCCTTTGAGGTTTAGGATGCCAACACACAATTTTTTTAGGAGGCACAAACATTTGGAGCATAGCCCTGATCCTCTCTTCAGCTCAAAGAAGTAAATATCAACAAAATGTCAGCCAAGAATGCTTCTCACTTGATAGTACTTAGTTTAAGAATGGGCCAATGACCTGATTTTGGTCATGGGTTTTGAGGTAAGGCAATTCAGGATCTTCTGAAAAGGGATGCCACGCACACACTTAATATAAGGAACAGGTAGGGGAGCAAACCCCTCTTCTGGTAATGCCTGAACTGTGGAGCCACCTTTATGTCATCATGTAAAGTAATTGAAATGTGTCTTTCTGATATTTTCAGGGAATTGCCAACATGTGATAATGTTATCAGTGGAAGTGGAGTTCTTCTAAGGAAAAAATTCTCTGAGACCCACATAGAAGGACAGAGATCCATGGTAAACTTTACTGATGACATAGTTAAAAGAGTTTCCCACCTGACTTCCCGATGTCCCATCTCCATCCTTCTTACCTTGGAAAAGGTCCAATATTGTCTTTGGTATACCAGAATAAAGGCCACTGTGCAGAGTTTCTGTTCTATATTAAAGTGTAGTTCATCTTCTGGCTAATTTAGTATGTGTTTCCAGCTGTATTCCATTGCTGTGCTGCAGTATTTAGGCTCCATCTTGAAGTCTGCATGTAGTGTCTATGAAGCTACATAGGCCATGAAGCTGCTAGGGACACATGGCCATGGAAAGAAAAAAAACAACTGCACTGTGGGAGGGCAAGTTATTAGGCAAGAAAGAGAAAGAGAGAGAGAGAGAGACAACTTTGTCTGCTGGAATTATATTAGGTTTGGTTTGGGATAGACCAGGTAGTTTCTCAAAATAATTAATCAGACTTCTGGCCAAGATGGAGGCATAGGTAGACACACTATGCCTCCTTGCACAACCAAAATTAGGACAACAGAAATTTAGAAACAAACAAAAAAATTCCAGAACTGACAGAAAATTGAACTGTACAGAAGTCCAAAAACCAAGGAGTTAAAACAGGCACATTCATCAAGACATGTAGAAGGGGTGGGGTAGGTGGCCAGGCAGAGAGGGGTCAAGGCAAAAAAGGCAGTGGCTGGCAGATCCGGCTCACACAAGGCAGCAGCGGGCAGACCCTGGGCAAGGGATGGCAGCAGTCAGACCCAGCGAGGCATGCAAGGCAGCTGGCTGACCATGTGGTCACACATCTTCAGGCAGATAAACCAGGCAAAACTGGGGAGCAAGAGAGACCACACAACATAGGATTACAGCTTGGGGAAATAAAGCCTCAAAACACTGATTGAAAATACCTGTGGGGGTTCAGGTGCCAGGATAGACTCCCAGCCTCACAGGAGAGTTCCATGGAGAGACCCACAGAGTCCTAGAACATACGCAAGCCCACCCACCGAGGAATCAGCACCAGAAGGGCCCAGTTTGCTTAGGGGAAGCAGCAGAAGGGACTGAAATCCTACAGAGAGCAGAGCAAGCACCATTGTTCCCTCTCTGACCCCTGCTCCACATACAGCATCACAACCCAGCAACTGGGTTGACCAGCCCTGGTAAACACCTAAGGCTTCACCCCTCATACATAACAGGTGTATCAAGACAAAAAAAAAAAATAGCCCAAACTAAAGAACAGATCAAAGCTCCAGAATATATACAACTAAGATACAAGGAGATAGTCAACCTATCAGATGCACAGTTCAAAGCACTGATGATCAGGATACTCACAGAATTGGTTAAATTTGGCCACAAATTAGATGAAAAAAATGAAGGCTACAATAAGTGAAATAAAGGAAAATGTACAGGGAACCAATAGTGATGGGAGAAATCAGGGACTCACACCAATGGAGTTGACCAGAAGGAAGAAAGGAACAAAAAAAAAACAGAAAATAATGAAGAAACAACATTTTAAAAAAATGAAGAGAGGCTTAGGAACCTCCAGGACATCTTTAAACATTCCAACATCTGAATTACAGGGGTGCCAGAAGGAGAAGAGGAAGATCAACAGGTGGAAAAGTTATTTGAACAAATAATAAAAGAGAACTTCCCCAATCCAGCAAAGGAAATAGATTTCCAGGAAGTCCAGGAAGTCCAGAAAGTCCCAAAGAAGTTGGACCCAAGGGGGAACATACCAAGGCACATCATAATTACATTAGCCAAGATTAAAATTAAGGGGAAAATCCTAGAAGCAGCAAAGAGAAAAAGAGACAGTTATCTACATAGGACTGCCCATAAGACTGTCAGCTGATTTCTTAAAAGAGATCTTGCAGGCAAGAAGGGGCTGGAAAGAAGTATTCCAAGTCATGAAAGGCAAGGACCTACATCCAAGATTACTCTATCCAGCAAAGCTTTCATTTAGAATGGATGGGCAGATAAAGTGCTTCTCAGATAAGGTCAAGTTAAAGGAGTTCATCATCACCAAGCCCTTATATGAAATGTTAAAGGGACTTAGCTAAGAAAAAGAAGATAAAAGACATGAATAGTAAAATGACAGCAAACTCACAATTATTAACAATCACACCTAAAATAAAAGCAAACTAAACAAACAATTAGAACAGAAACAGAACCACAGAAGTGGAGATCACATGAGGGTTAGCAACAGGGGAGTGGGAGGAAGAGGGAGGGGGAACAGAGAATAAGTAGCATAGACAGTAGGTAGAAAATAGACAGGGGTGGATAAGAATAGTGTGGGAAAAGTAGAAGCTAAAGAACTTATTACACATGGACATGAACTAAAGGAGGGGACTGTGGGTGGGAGGGGGTGTGCAGGGTGGAGGGGAATGATGGAGGAGAAATGGGATGACTGTAATAGCATAATCAATAAAATATACTAATAAAAAAGAATTAATCAATTTCCTAAGTTTTCATGGGCTTTTGATAGGTTCACCCCCTTGTTAGATTGGCAAGCCTCTTTGATAAGCACCTACCTCTGTTCCTTCAACAATCTGGTATGCAGTGTGGGTGAAGGAGTAGTGTTAATCCCCTTGACAGAGCAATGGTATGATCCCCTGGGATGTGAATCTGAAGCCTCCGGGCTAAGCAAACAAGCTCATGTTCCCCATTTTTAGGCTTAATATCTAATTCTCTTTAACTTCCCATTTTCCTGTTAATATATTGGCAGTAATAACCATGGTGCAGTAGAAAGAGCTTGTGGGTTTATGACACTGTTGAGATTAAATCAACCAATGTTGGAATAACCTCTGTCCAGATTTATTGTTATATCAGATAACTCAGTGCATAATAAAAGTAAGACCATTTTGCTCAGATCTTTGATGTTTTGATACCAAAAGTGTTCACATGGTAACAGTATTAATAGAAGTTAAGTTACGAAGGTGCTTAGGAACTGACAATCTTCAATTTGAGACTGAAAAAAGCTCATAAAACACATAAGATAGGATGAAACATGAATAACAAAGAATTAATGAGGAAGTAAGTAACCTTGATTTCTCATATTGCTACATAAGCATTCTGACACTTACTAGATGGCTTGTGGAAATGCTTATTGAGCACACATGTTATCATTTTCTTCCTTCAAAACCTGAAAGCATAATATATAAAATAATTATACTGTATTTTAGATGCAATTTCAACACATTATTTCCTGTATAACATATGAGTGCTTGTGAAGAAATCATTAAAATATATTGCATTACTTTAAAAATTCTTTTAAATTTATGCACTTTATGGTTGATTAGTTTTATTAAAAATAATTCCCAAGCAAATTTATTATTGTTAATTTTAGCTAAGAAAATTTCTAGTCTTTAGAATACAAATAGTCAAATTTAGTTTAGAATAAATACCTAGACTACTTAGTAAAAAATAATAATGATAATAATTAATCATTAATAATAGCAATGTAAAGATAGAATATAATCAGAAAGGCAGAACAATTTTCAAGTCAGACCTCAACTGTAAAAACAGCTTTGTCCTCCTATCTACTTTTCCTTCTCTACCTTACTCTCTTTCTTCCATTTCTCTGTATGTCTTAAAGTATAACTCTATTTCTAGGGCTAATTCCTTCCTGTTTGTATTCAGGGACTTTCCTGGCTAACTCATTCAGCCACACTACTTTAGCTATCCCCTATGACCTAAACAGTTCTGAATCTTTATGCTCAGCTCAGATACCTCTATTATACAAAACCATACATTTCAAATCATTCTTGGAAAATGTTGTCTGTCATTAGAGCCCCTTAAAGTTGTGATATATAAAATTAACTTTTCCTCCCCTAAAATCTTATTCTCAATTTATACTTTTTATTTAAATAAATTACAGTGGTACGATAGCATCATATTAAAATTTCAGAGCCTTCCCCTCTATCACCTTATATAAAATCAGTAAACAATATACCAATGTCTGCATTAACTATTTTCTACTCTTCCCAACACCTTACTTAGAGCTCTTACCCTTTTTCAGCTAGATTACTACAAAATCTCTTCTTCCATTTCATTCTTAACTTAAATCTCTTCTTCCATTTCATTCTCCAAACTCAGTCTTCCTACGCTGTCTTTCTGAAACACAATTTTGATAAAAATTCTCCAATGTCTCCTAGTACATCCAAGATAAAACCCAACTCTAGTATTAGGACATTCGCAAACTGTGGTTCCCCCTTATATATCTTGTTTTTGCCATGCTCTCTAACTTAAACTGAGCTCTGTGTTAGCTGATAGGTATATAAACATAGTGATAAGTTTCACTCGACATAGCAATGCATCCTGAACTCTCTGAAGTTCTTTAAATACACTTTCCCTCTTTTTTTCCTCTGGTTGTATATACCATGGCATACTATTTAGCCTCCTGAAAACGTCTCACTCACATGTACTTCAAAGTCATAATATCCTTCACATATCCATCCTTCATCCTTCATTTCTTTAGCAATCTGAGGGGAATCCAATCTCTGTGTAACAACAGTACTTTACTTTTATAGCAACTCATGACACTTCACTTATAACAACTAACCAGAACACTTTGGTTATTTTTCTTTGTTCCTTAAACTAGTTAAATGTTGAGCATATTTTATGCAGTTGATTTTGAATGAATAGCATGTGTGTTTCCAAGAAATATCAATAACTATTTTCTAACTTTTGGATGTTTGTCTACTTAAGTATATTTCACAGCAGCCATTGAGTAGTCTTTATGTCCTATGACCCAATTTAGACATTGAAAACATGAAGATAGTGGTTGTTGTCTTTTAGTGTACACGATTAATATAAAGTGTTCTAGGATAATTCATTCTGGTAATGAACTTTAGAAATGATCCCTGAAAATATGGTTTTTAGGACAATCCATTCTGAATGTTTAGCATACCAATGTATATTAGTCTCACTTCTGTAATGATTTTATATTTTAATTTCTTTGAGTGTTCACCAAGTTCTTGTAAGTAAAGTGAAGAAAATATTAATGCCATTAATGCTTAATGGATAATCAAATAAAGATCCAGATAGTTAAAACATATCACACAAGACCACACAACTTGGTAAACTTAGGCCTGAACACCATGTACCTCAATTGTGTGACATTCTTCCAGCACTGGTAAATTTAATAATTTACAGACACATCCTAAAACACAATGCCCTCTATTTGTACAGAAATAAGAAGCCACAGAAACCATTTAAGTTCTGTGAGGATAGTGAGATGCTTCGGTGAGAGACTACATTGGTGTTAGAGAATACTACAAATTAATTCATTACAAAGGACTCAGCCCTAGACTGTGGCCTCAAAGTGATGGGTAAACTTGTGACCAGGCAATAATTAGGTTAATTAATTCCAAGAAATTTATAAAATCCCATGGCCTGTACAGATCTCTATACGGCCCCGATGTTAAGTAGAATTTCGTCCCTCCTACCACTGAGCCATCCACTCAATATCTACAGTATGGACCAAGAGGAAAAGAGCAGGGACAGTTTTTAATTCTTTCTTTAGAAACTGATCTTTCAAGCCTTCAGATTTATCTCAAGGGAGTCATCTGCCTTATTTTTGGGAATATCAATCTCTTATGTTTGATGGATCTAATTTCAGAAGCCATTACACCAATTAATATCATCAGGCATCATCTTACAGGCTCATAAATATACTTAAAATTGTGCATGCCTGTTTGTGCCTTACTTTTTGTGCTTAAATTACAAATACTTAGTCACAGCTTGAAATAAAAAAAATGCTTGGTGCTTCCCTACTTAGAGGATTTAAATTTATTTTAGGGATTACAAATAAAACAAACCAATAATATAAGATATAGACAACCAGTGTTTCCTTAAAATTCACATTTTAATATTATTATTCTTATTTTATTCTTATTGTACTATTATTATTATTATTATTAGAGAATACTGAAACCAGAAAGAGTGGTGAAGAATACAGTGGTAGTAAGGGGGAGCCAGAGAAAAGACAATGTAGCAACAGGAAGAGGAGATAAATGACAGGGTCAGGATAGGAGTAGTTCACTTGCAGGAGAAAGATTAGGAAGTAGTTGTTATGAAGCAGTTGCAAGGGGAGACATATCACACAGACATGTGCAGCTAATGTGTATTCAGGTAGGAGTAAAAAGAGAGGCCCATATTACACCATATATCTAAATAAGGTGATCAATAAGACTATGAAATCATAAAATAAATTATCTACTAACCACCTTCTTTGACAAATAAACCTATATAAAAACCATATAAAGGTAAGATACTTTAGCTTTATTATTTTTACTCATATTTAAGTATTCATTTATGGGATAGCAGTATTTCCATGAGAAAAAAATAAAGCTATGCATACAATAAATTATTAAATGTTTATTCAATATTATTTATTTTGTTTGCATTTCATCAATGTCATTAATTGTATTATCCAGATATTCACTTGATTTTATAAAATAAAGTAAATAATTAAAAATTAAAATATAATTATATTCTAACAGATAATATTGATACATTTTATAAAATAAAAATCAAAGTTAAACATCAAAAAAGTAAAATAGTATAAATTTCATATTATACTCTATCAAAGCTATCTATAAAATCAAATAGTTTGTAATCAATAAATATAAAATTTGATTATAATTAATTAAAGTTAGATTTAAATTTATTCTTTTGAAAATTAAATTATATTTTATTAGGTAATTAAACATAAGTGTATTATTATAAAAACCTTATAGTTATGGTAATCTATGGTTATTTGGTTACCAATGTTGTCAAATTAAGAAATTGACAGCAAATTACTTTTTTAATATTAAATGTATAGCCCTCTTGGCTTGAACAATACATGGCAAGTGGGAGATTAGTCTGTTCAATGGTCATGGAAAGAAATTTTGCATCCAATAAAACTCACAACAACAAATACTGAAAAATGAGCTTTTCTTTCAAAAATATTTATTTTACATGTAAAATAGCATTGATTTACATTCTTTTCTGTTACTTTTTAAAAAACTACATGTATCTGCAATATTTGTAAATGGTATGGCAGATATTAATAAGAATGATATGCAAATATACAAGGATTGTAGCATAGAAAATTTTGTGCCCCCAAAATATACTAGAAAGTAAGTCAATGATGTTCTTTCTACTATTAGAGGTGTGACTGAAAGAATATGAGTTGAAAACAGCAACAAAAAATAAAAGCTAATGGACATACGTATATACTGTTGATACATTCTAACAAAGATAATCTAGCATAGAGATATATTCATTATACTGCACAACATACATGAATGTTCCATAAATTCTACATTTAGAATTAAAACAATATATTTTACTCTTATTATTTCTAAGAACACTGCCAATATCTACTAGTTTGTAGGGTATGTGGTTGAAGCATTAGATTATTAGGAAGGAGGCAACTTATATTAAGGGAATTCAGAGGAAATTTTACTCATAAAATGTTATCTAAGAAGAGCAAATGTTGAATCAAACATATCAGAGCCAGAGTTACCAAGTACTGTTTATTACCCAATCATGGTTAAAACAGATATATTTTATTCTGATTTATCAAATTTCTTCCTTAAAATTTCTACTGTATTTTTATTACCATTTAGTCACCTTATACATTCCTTCCCCCACCACAATCACCACACTGTTGTCCATGTCCATGAGTCATTTTTCCTTTTTGCTCAGTCCCTCTGCTACCTAACCTCCTCTCTTTAGCTGCCATCCTGCTGTCTGTTAGTCTGTCTCTATTTTCTTTACTAATTTAAATATTGCATTGTTTATGCAATTACAGTTGTCCCAATTTTGTCACTTTGCCCGCTCCACCCAGCTTGCCCCTCAGCCACTCCCACAGTCAATTCTTACATCATTGTCCATTTTCATGAATTATTCATATATCTTCTTCGACTAATCCCTTTAACTTTTTTCAACTAATCCCTACTTCTCCCCTTCCCACTTACAGCTGTTAGTATGTTCCATATTTCTTTGCCTATGGTTCTGTTTTGCTTATTAGTTTATTTTGATTATTAGATTCCACTTATATGTGAGATAATATGGCATTTGTCTTTCACTGCCTGGCTTATGTCATTTAGCATGATAGTTTCCAGTTCCAACCATGCTGTCGCAAAAGGCAAGAATTCCATCTTCTTTATTACTGTGTAGTATTCCATTGTGTAAACATACTGCAGCATTTCATCAACTCATCTACTGATGGGCACTTAGGCTGTTTCCAAATAGTGACTATTGTAAATAGCATTACCATGAATATAGGAATGCATACATTTTTGGAATTGATGTTTCAGAATTCTTAGGATATATTCTCAGCAATGGAATTTCTGAGTCAAAAGACAGTTCCATTTTTAATTTTTTGAGGAAATTCCATACTGTTTTCCACTGCAGCTAGACCAATCTGCACGCCCACCAACAGTGCACAAAGGTTACCTTTTCTCCCCATCCTTGCCAGCATATGTGGTTTGTTGATTTATTAATGATAGCCATTTCGGAAGGTGTGAAGTGGTATCTCATTGTGGTTTTAATTTGCATATCTCAGATGGCTAGTGATATAGAGCATATTTTCATATGTCTATGGGCCATCTGTATGTCCTTCTTGGATAAGTGTCTATTTAGATCCTTTGCCCATCTTATAGTTGGATTGTTTGTCCTTTTGGTGTTGAGTAGTACAAGTTCTTAAAATATTTTGGAGATTAAAAATTTGTCTGATATATTTCTGGCAAATATGTTCTCCCATACAGTGGTTGCATTTTCATTTTGATGATGGTTTCTTAACTGTGCAGAATTTTTTTTTTAAATTTGAGGTAGTCACATTTGTTAATTTTTTCTTTGTTTCCCTTGTCTTAGAGAATATAATGGCAAAAAATATTGCAATGTGAGATATCTGAAATTTTACTGTGATTTTCTTGGATATTTATGGTATTATGAATTAAGTCCTTTATCCATCCGGAGGTTATCCTGGCGTATGGTGTAAGTTGGTGGTCTGGTTTCACTTTTTGTATGTACTGGTTCAATTTTTCCAAAAATTTATTGAAGCAACTGAGTTTGCTCTATTGTATGTTCTTGCCACCTTTGTCAAATATCATTTGACCATAATGGTGTGGGCTTATTTCCAGACTCCCTATTATGTTCCATTGATCTATGCATTTATTCTTATGCTAGTACAAGACTTTTGATTACAGTGGCCTCATAATATAGTTTGATATCATATATTGCGATTCCTCCAAGTTTGTTCTTCTTTATCAAGAGGTCTGAGGCTATTTGAGGTCTTTTTTGGTTCCACATAACTTTTTTAAATATTTGTTTTAGTTTTGTGAAATATGCCCATTGATATTTTAATAAGAATTTCATTAAATTTATGGACTGCTTGGGGTAGCTTTGACATTTTAATGATGTTAATTCTTCCAATATATGAACACAGCATATGCCTCCATTTGTTTGTATCTTCCTCAATTTATTTCCTCAGGGTTCTATAGTTTCCTAAGTATAGGTCTTTTACCTTGGTTAAATTTATTGCTAGGTATTTTATTTTTTTATTGCAATAGTAAATGGAATTGTTTTCTCATTTTCTCTCCTTGATAGCTCATTATTGGTGTACAAAAATGCTATTGATTTCTGAATATTGACTCTGTATCCTGCTAATTTGCTTGAATTCATTAATTAGGTCTAGTTTTTTGGCAGAACTGATATTGGTTTTTGATATACAATATTATGCCATCTGTTCATAATGACAGCTTTACTTCCTCCTTTCCAATTTCGATGCCTTTTATTTCCTCTCATCTGAAGCTCTGGCTAGGACTTCCAATACTATGTTAAATAAGACTTTCTACTTTTAGCTTTTGCCATTGAGTATGATGTTGGCAGTTCTTTTATATATGGCCTTTATTATGTTGAGGTTTGTTCCTTTTATTCCCACTTTCTTGAATGTCTTTTTATAATGAATGAGTGCCAGATTTTATCAAATGCTTCTTCTGGGTCTATTGATACACTAATGTGATTTTTGTCTTTCATTTTGTTCATGTGAGGTATTGCCTTTATTGATTTGCAAATATTATACCAACCTTGCATCCCTGGGATAAATCCCACTTGACCATGGTGTATGATCATTTTAATGAATTACTGGGTCTGTTTTCCTAATATTTTTGTTGAGGATGTTAGCATTTATATTCAACAGGAACATTGGCCTATAAATTTATTTATTTGTTGTGTCTTTACCTGGTTTTGGAATAAAGATAATACTAGCCTCATAAATATAGTATTGGAGTCTTCCTTTTTTTTATTTTTTTGGAAGTGTTTGAGAGGGATACATGTTAGTTCTCTTTGAATGACTGGTAAAATATGCCCGTGAAGCCATCTGGTCCAGGACCTTTGTTTACTGGGAGTTTTTTTTTTTTTTAATTAAATTTTTTTTAAGATTTTATTTATTTTATCTTTAGAGGGGAAAGGAAGGACAGAGGGAGAGAAATATCAATGTGTGGTTACCTCTTGTGCGTCCCCTGCTGGGAACTGGCCTGCAACCCAGGCATATGACCTGACTGGGAATAGAACCATGATCCTTTGGTTCTCAGGCCTGCGCTCAATCCACTGAGCTACACTAGCCAGGGCTACTGGGAGTTTTTTTTATTAGTGTTTCAATTTCATTATTTATTATCATTATATTCAGGTTTTTCACTTATCCTGATTTAGTTTGGAAAGATTCTCTCTTCTAGAAATATATTAATTTCATCTAGTTGTCCACTTTCTTGGCATATAGTTTTTCATAGTATTTTATTACAACCCTTCGTATTTCTGTGGTGATAGTTGTTACTTCCCTTCTTTCATTTCTGATTTTAATTTATTTGGTTCTCTCTCTTTTTTTCTTAGTGAGTCTGGTTAAATATCCATCCTTTTTTCCCCCAAAGGATCAGCTCCTGGATTCATTGAACTTTTGAATAGCTATTTTTTTAGTCTTTATATAATTTATTTCTGCTCTGATATTGATTGATTCCTTCCTTTTACTCACTCTGGGCTTTGTGGTTGTTTTTCTAGTTCTTTTGGGTTAGAGTTAGACTATTTATTTGAGATTTTTCTATCTACTTTAGGTAGGCTTGCAATACTATGAACTTCTCTCTCAGGATGGCTTTCACTGTGTTTCATAAGTTTTGAGGTGTTATGTGGTCATTCTCAGTTGTTTCCAGGTACTCTTGTTATTTCTACCCTGACATCATTGTTGACCCATTCATTATTTAAATATGTTATTTTATCACTTCTTGGCCTTTTGGCTAAGATCAAGTATAGTATCTGTTCTTACCAGTTTAAAATATGTTATTTAGCCTCTATATACATAAATGTTTTTGTGTGTTTTTATTGAAGTTGATTTCTAATTTCAAGCCATTGTGATCCAAGAAAATATTTGATATTGTTTTAATTTTCTTGGATTTGTTAAGACTTATTTTGTATGCTACCATGTGGTCTATCTTTAAGAATGATCTATTCTTAAAGTGCACTTTAAGTGCACTTGACAAGAATATGTATTGTGTTGTTTTGTGATGAAAATGGATCTATTAAATTCATTTTATTTAGTATGTTGTTTAAGGTAATTGTTCTTTTTTTTGATATTTTTTTGTCTAGAATATGTATCCATTAGTGATAGTTGGGAGTTAAACTCCCCTACAATGACTATATTGATGCCAATGTCTTCCTTAAAGTCCTCCTAAAATTTCTTTATATATTTAGGTATTCCTATATTGGGTGCATGTATGTTAACAAGCGCTATATCCTCCTGTTAGATTGATCACTTTAATATTATGCAGTGACCGTCTGTGTCTTTTGTTATGGCCTTAGTTTGGAAGTCTGTTTTGTTAGAAGTACGGCTACCTTAGCTTTTTTCCATCTCCATTTGCATGGAATATTTTTTCCATCCCTTCAATTTCGGTCAGTGTAAATCTTTTTTTCTGAGGTGGATCTTCTGAGACAGCATATATATGGGTCATGTGTTCTTATCCATTCAGCTACCCTATATCTTTTGATTAGAGCATTTAATACATTTACTTTGAAGGTTATTATCAATGAATAGGTACTTAATCATTGTTGTTTTTCCCTTTGCACCTGTGTTCCTCTCCTTATATGTTTTTTTTTTTTCTTATTTCTTCTTAAAGCAGTCCCTTTAGCACCTCTTATAATGCTAGTTTGGTGGAAATGTTCTCTTTAGCTTTTTCATTCTCCTGGGAAGATCTTCATTTCATTTGCATTTTATTTATTTATTTTATTATTTTAAGTATATTTTATTGGTTATGCTATTACAGTTGTCCCATTTGTTCTCCCTTTTATACCCCTCATCCCTGCACTCCCTCTCCCACCAGCCTTCCCTCACTTTAGTTCATGTCCATGTGGCGTACATACACATTCTTTGGCTTCTCCATTTCCCATACTATTCTTAACCTCCCCCATCTATTTTGTACCTACTATTTATGCTTCTTATTCCCTGTACCATTCCCCCCATTCTTCCCTCTCCCCATTCCTACTGATAACCCTCCATGTACTCACCATTTAAATAAGTCCCTATAACATTTTGTATAATAAGGACTTGGTGATGAGGAACTCCTTTAACTTGATCTTATTTGGGAAACACTTTATCTGCCCTGCCATTCTAAATGATAGCTTTGCTGGGTAGAGTAATCTTAGATGTATGTCCTTGCCTTTCATGACTCTGACTACTTCTTTCCAGCAACTTCTTGCATTGAAGATTTCTTTTGAGCAATCAGCTAATAGTCTTAAGAGGACTCCTTTGTAGGTAATTGTCTTTTTTTCTCTTGCTGCTTTTAAGATTATTTCCTTATCTTTAACTTTGGGTAATGTAAGTAAGATGCGCCTTGGTGTATGCTTCCATGGGTCTAACTTCTTTGGGGCTCTCTGAACTTCTGGGGCTTCCCGGAGATCTATTTCCTTTGCCAGATTGGGGAATTTCTCCTTCATCATGTTTTCAAATAAGTTTTCAACTTCTTGCTCTTTCTCTTCTCTTTCTAGCACCCCTATGACTGTTGGAACAGTCATATAGCTAGATGTTGGAACATTTAAAGTTGTCCCAGAAGTTCCAGGGCCTCTCTTTATTGGTTTGAATTCTTGTTTCTTCATTCTATTCTGGCTGAATGTTTATTTCTTTCTTCTGCTCCAAATTGTTGATTTGAGTCCCAGTTTCCTGCCCTTCACTGTCGGTTCCCTGTCCATTTTCCTTTATTTCACTTTGCATAGCCTTCGCTTCTATTTTGTGGCAGTACTCAATTATTTCTGTGAGCAACATGATTACTAGTGTTTTGCACTGTGCATCTGATAGATTGACTATCTCTTCATTGCTTAGTTGTATTTTTTCTGGAGCTTTGATCTGCTCTTTCATTTGGGCCATATATTTTTTTCTCAGTGTGCCTGTTACACAGTAAGGGTCAGAGCCTTAGGTATTCACCAGCATAGGGCAACCCACATTGCTGTGTTGTGGAGCTACACATGGGCGAGGAGTTCTAGAGGGAACAATGATGTTTGTTCAGCTCTCAACCAACTTTCAGTCACTTTCTCCACTACCCAAAAGCAAATTGGACCGTTCTGGTTCTGATTCCTAGATAAGTGGGTTTGTGTACACTCTAGGACTTTCTGAGTCTCTCAGATGAACTCTCCTGTGAAGCTGGGAGTTTCTCCCACTGCCACAACCCCCACAGGTTTTTACAGTCAGAGGTCTTGAGGCTTTATTTCCCTGCACTGGAAGCCTGGGTTGCTAGGTCTCTCTTGTTCCCCAGTTGTTCCTCCCTGTTTATCCACATGCAAATGTGAGACCACCAGTCTGCCAGCTGCTACCTTGCCCCTGCCCCAGTTGCTAGTCTCTGTCCCTCCTACCAGTCTGTATGAATGTTTCTTCTTTAACTCCTTGGTTGTTGCACTTCCATTCAGTTTGATTTTCTGGCAGTTCTGGCTAATTTTTGTTTTTAAATTTGTTATTGTTTTTCTTTTGGTTGTGCGATGAGGCAAAGTATATCTACTTATGCCTCCATCATGGCCAGAAGTCCCATACTTATTCACCATGCGTTTTAAATGAACGCCTTACTGGATAGTGTAGTTTGGGTGGCAGGTCCTTGCTTTTCATTACTTTGAATACTTAATGAAATTTCTTCTAGCCTGTAGTGTTTCTGTTGAGAAATCAGCTGACAGCCTTCTTGGAGCTACTTTGTAGGTAACTAACTTTTTCTCTCTTGCTGCCTTTAATTTTCTCTCTTTCTCTTTAAACTTTGCCATTTTGATTGTGATATGCCTTGGTGCGGGTCTGTTTGGATTCATTTTGATTGAGACTCTCTGTGGTTCTTGAACTTGTGTGAGTTTTTCCTTCATCAGATTAGGGAAGTTTTCTGTCATTATATCTTGAAACTGATATTCTATACATTGCTCCCTTTCTTCTACTTCTGGGATCCCCATGATGTGAGTATTGTTACATTTCATGTTGTACCAAAATTCCCATAAACTATACTCATTCTTCTTAAGTTTTTTTTCTTTTTATTACTCTTTCTGGGTTTTTGTTTCCTACTTTTTCTTCCAATTTGGTGATTTGATCCTCTGCTTCTTCTAGCCTGGTTTTAATAAATTTTAGTGTATTCTTTATATCAGATATTGAATTCTGCATTTCCAACTGGTCCTTATTCAGAGATTCTATGTCCTTTTTCATGCTGATGCAGTTGCCACTAAGTTCCCTGTAGTTCTCACTCAGTTTCTTGAGAATTCTTACAACTTTACTCTGTCTGAGAATTTGCTGGCCTCAACTTTATTTAGCTGTTTTACAGGTGCTGGCTGTAGAAAACAAAACAACACAAAAAACTAAACCAGAACAAGCAAAAACAACAATAGCAAAATCAACAACAAAAGAGCAAAGAATAATAAAGATGGAAAGAGAAATAGTATAGTAAAAATTGGAGACAAAGGAAAGAAAAAAGATTGAGAAGATCAAAGGAACAAAAAGTGATCATGAGAGGAGAAAAGGAAGAGAACTAATCTGAGTAATGATTAGAAAAAGGAAAATGGGAGAAAAGGACAAAGAAAAGATACAATAACAAAAATAATAAAATGAATAAAGAAGGGAAAATAGAGTAAGAAAATGTAAGAGTAAAATAAGATATATGAAAAAATAGAGCAACAAAAATAGAAGAAAAATAAAAATAATAAAAGCCTATGAAAAATAGCAAAAATAACAAAAAATCAAAGTGAAATTTTTTCTCAGGAGAGTTTAATGTTTGCCTGCTGAGCTCTTCCTTTGGATGCAGTTTTGATGTTGTCTGAAGCTGGTGTAAGCCAATGTATGGTCCTGTACCCATTTAACCTTCAATTCCCTATCCAAAGTTCCAAGTGATCTACATGTGGCTTTTTCCTCTGGGCTTGGCTGTGCACTGGATGGGCCAAACTACACAGCAATGCTGTTTTTTACCTTCAGTGGGTCAGTAATTGTCCCAAGACACTGAAGGATCTGTCTCCATCTGCCTCTGCCTGCTGGCCTGCTATAAGTCTTAGATAAGTTGCTGATCTGATTGTTTCTGAAAGAATTTCTAGTGGAATCACAGGGATAGGACCCCTGTATCTCTCATGGGAGATGCCCTTTAGAATGTAGGGAAGATGATGAATATGTTTCCTCACCCCTGAGTCACTCTTCTGAGTCTTTCCCAGATTATGTCCCTGAACTTCAGTAGGGCAAAGCCCCTAATAGGCAAGAGGGTGGGACCTCCATAGCCCAGATTTTAGGTCTTCTAAAAATCAAGAGGGTGTTTCTATGGTTCTCAGTGAGGGGGTAGCACCAGTATGGCTCTTAGGGAAGTGTATGGGATGGCTGTGCTCTAAGGCCCGTGTCTGATACTCCCTGAATCTCCTTACATTATTGTCTTTTCAAAGGGGTTAAAATTCAGGATAGGGGAAAAGAAAAAAGAAAAAAAAAAAAGAAACAGGGTGGGGCAAAAAAGTCCAGATAGGACAAGTAGAATTCCAAAGAATCAGGTGAGTGATAATCCATAGTGTGGGGTAATTGCTTTTCACCTGGGAGAGACCTGTTCTTCGCAAGAAAGATGGCTGCTGCATTATTAAGTTATATCCTGGCTCAGAAATCCCCACAACCCCTCCACCATGACTGTCTCCAGTGCCTCCCACTCCAAACTCTCCTCACATGACTTCAGTTCATGCCACCCTTGCTTCACTCACCTCTAAGGTGAGTGGCTGAAACACAAACCTGTACTTTGGTCCTCTAGGAAAAAAATATATATATAATGTATATATATATATAAATATATATTATATATAATGTATATATAATACATATTATATATTTAATGTATATTATATATTATAAATATATATTTGTGTATATAAATATATATTTTATATAATATATTATAAATAATATATTCTATAATATATTATAAATTATATATAGTGGCTTTATCTCCAGCAGGCTCCATCTCTCCCAGGCAGAAATAAACTCTGGCTTTCCACCATCAAATACTGCATAGGCAGCTGATCATGTCCCTGGCAGTGTTCCATTCTTGGGATAACAGCCCAGGGTTTAGTCTTTTCTCTTCTCCAGGGGAAGACCCCACAGCCTTGTCATAATTTTTGCTTGTGGACCATGGGAACAGTGTCATCCCCTTTCACATCCTTTCCTTTCCTATCTGTCTCAAGTTGGTTTCTGGCTATATTTGGTTAAAAGTCTCTTTTAAGGTAGTCTTCGGTTTTGTATATTGGGTGGCCATTCCCCTCCTTTGTTTTATTTCCATTCATGCAGTTTTGATCTGGGAAGGGATGTGAGAAAGTTCCTCTGATTCAGTTCCTCTGATTCAGCTACAGTCTTGTGGCATCCCTCCTCAAGTTTCTATTTTTAATGTATTCAAACATACCCAAATTAAAAAAAAAACAAAACCCAAAAAACTATCCTTGCTTCTAGGGAGATATGGGAGCAGAAAATCACCTATGACACTAGGTGTGGAGCCTTGCATGATAACTCAGCAGGAAGCAACAACATGCGGCAAATAACAGTAAATAAATGCAGTGGATAAAACATATAAGGTATGTTTACACAATGGAATACTAATCTACCATTAAAAAGAAAAAAATTACCCTTTGCAACAGCATAGAGGTACCTGGAGAATGTTATGCTAAGTGAAATAAGTCAGTCAGAGAAAGACAACTACCATAAGATTTCACCCATGTGGAGTCTAATGAACAAACTGAACTGACAAACAAAATAAGGAGAGACTCATAGAAAGCAGGTTGAGCACTCCAGGTGTTGGAGCTGGGGGAGTGGCGGGATTTAGCAGAACAAATTAAAAAAGAGTACTCATGCACACCAACAATGGTGTGGTGATTGTTGTGTGGGAGGACCTGGAGGTGAAAGAGATAGTTATGGGGGATAAATGGTGATGGAAAAAAAATCTCAACAATTAAAACCAATTATTGTTCAAATCAAACAAAAAGCCAGGAGTATTCACTATTATTTTAATAATTTATCATTTCAGAAGATATAACTAATGTGAAATAAAAATTAAAAATTAATATTCAAAATGGAAAAGAAAATCATCTTTATTTTAAATCGATATGATTGTGTACTTAAAAAGAATAAAGACACCTTAAACCAAATTCATACTCTCGACCAAGTAATCACATTTGAGAGTTAAGCCTACAGAAATTAAGAGCCATTTATGGAATTACCTAATGTATTGAAGAGCAAGTTTAAAACTAAACCATATAAGATAATCCTATACATTTATGTGTTTGTTTATAAAGGAATATATCTGTTCATTAAAAAATGGAGTATAAATGAAGGCATAATGTATGTAACTTTCACATTATGATGGTGGGGTGGATATCAAGAGGCAAGGATAAGGGGAGCTCTTAATATTTATTAATATATATATACATATTCATGTTGGCATTCATTAATGAAACAACATATCTTGATAATATCAATTAATAATTATAAATATATTTATTATACTAAAATTATTTATAAATTTTTTATGAGGTAAGAAAACTTAGAATGAAAATTACCTTCTTAACACATTTTTAAGTGTATAGTAAGTATTGTTAACTATAGGTTTATGTTGTATAGAAAATCTCCAAAGCTTAGTCATCTTGTAAAAGTAAAACTTTATTCTCAAAATTATTAATTGTGATTTGTATGTTGAAGAGATTACTTTTTCTGAAAAGAAAACAAGTTTTTGGAAGAGTTATAAGTTTGTGCGAAAGAATGATTATAGTTTTTATATATTATGTAAATGTTATATATTATTAAGTGATTATAACACTTTCAACTTGTGTGATATGATTCAGTGTATTTTCCCAGATTTAAATGGATTATGCCACCTTTTAATACAATTAAAATCAGAAATCCTCTATAGTTTTATAGCCAGGTTAAGTGTTGGCATTGTTGGAAATGGAGATTAAAATGTAGAAGGAATGACAATAAATCTCAGACTTCAACCACTGATTTGAGCTAGATGCATGAAAACATATTCCATCATTTCTTGTTTCACCCTCATAGAAATAAATAAGTGACCTTAGAAGCAAAAGTTCACTTTGAGGAAAAGTGTCTATCTCTGAAACACAAAGCTATTGTATATTACTAAGGTATAATATCCAGAGAGCATTATGGCATTTTTATTTTTCTTTAGATGTTAATATATGCTGCAATTGAAAAAAATGAGGTAAATATCATTTGAGATTACACTTTTCACAGTGATATGAAGACCCTAACCCAAATTTTAAAAAGAAATTCTAATAAAGATTAGCGGATAAAAGGACTTAATATTTAAATATATTCATACTTATAATTTTTCCTGAGTTTCCAAGACAGCAAAATTAGTATTAGAAAATAAATAAACCCTTGGATGATGATTTCAGCCATTAACTCATTTTCTGTGATTTACAAAGTAATTGCAAAATAATTTTCATGCTAACATTAGTAGCACTAGGATGGTAAGTAGGTTTAAAAATTCAACATATTTAAAGCATTCCTTCTCGATTGACTGTTAAGTCAAACATAAATTGTACCAAAATTACACTCTTTTATCAACCTACATATTATTTATTAAAACACTCAGAGATTTTCCCAAAAGATGAGACAGTAAGTCATTCACAAACTTGTAGAATTGTGAGAAGAATCTGCCAGTTAGCTCAACATCCAAACTATAAATCATTAAGACAATATGAGGACCAGGAGTGGAATGGATTTTTTAAATATATAAATTAGATGGGAGTAAAAGTCAGAAAACTGTACATGAACTACAATTAAAATTTAAAAAAATGTTAAAAATATATATTTTCTTTGGCTATAAAATTATAAATTGCTTTGAACTTCCCTTTATACTCAGTAGGATAATCAAAATAATATTGTCCAAACTGTGTTTCATCCATGAAGTACACTCTTTAATAATGATACCTTTGTGATTTGATATAAATTTTAATCTCAACTATTCATTATCATAAAACATTTATCCATCTTGAAAGAATGGGCAAAATATCCTGTGAAAGATACTGCTTTTAGTTTAGAAAAAAAGAAAAAGGGAACAAGCTTCAAGAAGCAACAAAAACCAAACAAGTGGATTTTTATGTTGATTTGATGGCTTAAGAAGACTTTTTCTCATTCAAGCCTGTAGCTCTGGTTTCTGACAGGGCTACCACTGAGCCTTTTGCAGATATTACAGTAATCTAGGGGAGGATATAATCTAGGGGAGGATGTAATAGCTCAAAATTCAGGTAATGACAAAACAAAAGGAGAGGTAGAGAATAGGAGCAGTTAATGAGTTAAAATACATAAATCTCTATGACCCATTGAAAGTGTCAGAGTCAAGTATACATTAAGAATTAATTTGAGTACATTCTTTTCATTTTATGTACACTTAAATTTCCTATCTTACTCACAACTAATAATAACTAACTAAGAACAGAGGTAAAATTATGAATTCTTGTGTCCTCCTTCCTCTAATCCCCATAATGTGGGTTGCTCAGACTCTGTAAGTGGTTAAGCCAAACTATTAAGAGACAATTTAATGAAACTCATGCCAGTGATTTAGGCAGTTCATCATCAATTTAGTTAGTGCTGGGCCATCTATGAAATGTGGTCCAGTTCAAAGTCCCTGAGACATATATTCCCTGCAGGAACTGGGTTTCTTTAGTTCTCCTTGTGGCAGAAATACAAATAAGATAGCTGTATGCATGAGGCACTTTAGCTTTCTCTCAGGAGTCCGGATCCTAATTGTAGACAAAGTTCCAAATATATTTTCAAACTTTTCTGATTATACATCTTTTTTTTAGTAATTTTTAAGAATTTTTTAAACATTTTATTTCTTTATCTTTAGAGGGGAAGGGAAGGAGAGAGAGAGAGAGAGGGAGAGAAATATCAATGTATGGTTGCCTCTCGTGCATCCCTTGCCTGTAACTGGCCCATAAGCCAGGCATGTGCCCTGACTGGGAATCGAACTGCGATCGTTTGGTTCACAGGCCCATGCTCAATCCACTGAACTACACCAGCCAGGGCTCCTGATTATATATCTTATTATAAAATGAGATTTTTACACATTTTGTTTTAAAAATATCCTAAATAAGTGAAGGTATATACCATCTTCATCAATGCAATCTGGAAAAAGATCAAGGTAAGAGTGTTTCCTCTACTTGAGACCACAACTGATTGTAAAGCTATAATGGTTAGGAAAATGTGGCACCAATCCAATAATAAATAAATAAAATTGTAGACTATAAATGAAAGCCCTAAAACAAATACTTTATATAGAAATTTGGGACAAGGTTGACACTGAATAACATAGGGAAAGAAGGTGCTTTCAATAAATGAGACTGGTATGATATAGTATTCATATGATTAGAAAATTATAGTTTTGCCCTATCTCTCACCACATCCAAACATAAATTATCAAGGCATAAACATGAAAGGCAAATTAATAAAAAATTCAGTAAATAACTTAGAAAAATTTGTACTGGCTCTAAAGTTTGGGGAAGTTCTCTTCTACAAAATATGAAAAGCACCAGAGAAAATTAATAATATATTTAATACATTCAAATTAAAAGCATGTGTTTATTTAAAGATAAATAAACAAACAAAAACTTAACAACAAACAAGAAAAACCATAAAAAGCAATTGGAGTCTGATGGTCAATAGAAAGATGAAAATGGGACAACAAAATACATTTCATAAAATATTAATTTTAATCACTATTAAATGCATGAAATCATATTTTATTTATAGCATTAGTGATGAGAAAAAAAACACAGAGAGTTACCACCAACATCCAAAACAATGATTAAACAACAAAAATATAAAAGAAAAATAACATCAATGTAGACAATAATTTGTAAGAAATAAATCTGGCTTACACTGTGAGTAAAAGAATAAATTTTACAACCAATTTGAAAAACACAATCTACTAATCCTTATCTATGGAAGCTGGCAATATGTACATCTTTGACCCAGTAAAACCACTCAATAGTATTTACCAGAGTAATGCATGCTCATAGGTTATCAGCTGTATGTCTAAGGATCCTCATGGCTGTGTCATTCACTGTATCCAAGGAAAATAAACGCTACAAGTATCTACCAACAGATGATTGATAAAGAAATTATGGTATAAGATAGAATAATTAAGATAACCAAATATATTGTGAATGAATATCACCAGCTTAATGGTGAGATATGAGATATAAAAAACCCATATGATTATTTTTCACATGTTCAAAAAGAACAAAACTAGACTGCTATTTTTAGTGCTACAAACTAGGCAGTGATTACTACTCAGAATAAAAATCATCTTTAGCAAGGTTGTTGACTAGTGATTAGGAAGATGCTTCTAAGAGCTTCAGGTGTACTTTCAAAGTTCTATTTCTTGAACTGTATAATAGAAAACATTTATTTAAATAAATATTCAATGCTTTAAAATTAGCATTACAAATAACAATTATAGTAAATTAAAAGAAAATATATTTTTAATTTTGAGATAATGGCATCTGCTAAAAGAAAGAGTAACATTTCAGTGGTAATGCACCAGTAATAAGGATTATTATAATAAGGATTATTTTATATACTAATAACTAATATTCATGGTTTAATACTCATTACTGCTAGAGTAAGATCAATTTCAGTGGAAATTAATAGCAAATAAAATAGAAGGCCATTACTAAGAAAAGCCCTCCAGGAAATGTAGAGCTTACAAAAAAGACCTATTAATTGTTGGTATCAAGTGTGTTACTTACATTATTATAGTAACATCCTGAACAAAATGAGAATATTCTAAATCCAATAAATATATGAAAATAATAAAAAAATAAGTAGAGAATTGATTCACAGTGAGGAGAACAAATATATTCAAGTCAGCAAAGTAGTATCAATTAATAAGTTTGGGAATAGTTAACAAAAATGTTCATCTTATTTTTCTGAGTACATGTTATAGAAAACATAAAACACTAACATGCGGCCTCTGAAATATATCTGAATTCAGAACATGCCAACATATGCTAAAATACTCTGTTTCTAATACAACACTTCATCTTTACAGAAAAGAAAAGTGTAAGATGAAGAAAAAAACATAATTCCTTGTCAAGGGTGTAAAATGCCTGCTTAATATTTTTTTAACCCAATATTTGTAGTAGCCTTTTATTTGGTGCCCTGGTTGTTTTTATACCTTCTTGCAATTCATCATAGGGCACTTCAGTAAGGGTTTTTGGTGTTCATTTCTCTCTCTCTCTCTTTCTCTCTCTCTCTTTCTGTTTTCAATTAAAAAAGGGTGAATTTGAAAGAAAAGGTGGGTTATATATTTTTCAATCCAAACATTACTGATTATGGGCATATATTTTTTGTTGTTGAATTTTTGTATAACTGAAAATGTCTTTATTTTTAACTTATTCTTAAATGGTATTAGAATCTTGTGTAAGTCATTTTGACCATATTTTCCTTCAACATTTTGAAGATTTTGTAACATTGTTTTTGTAACGTTATTTTTAATTATTGTTCAAGTTCAGTTGTCTCCATTTTCCCACCACCATTTTCCCCCACCTAACCCACCCCCACCTCCCATCCTCAATACATTCTCGCTTTGGCTTAGTCCATGGGTCCTTTATACATGTTCCTTGATGACCCTTCCCCTTCTTTTCCCATTATCTACCTCCCCCTTCCTGTCTGATTACTGGTAAGTTTATTATTTATTTCATGTCTCTGGTTATATTATGCTTGCTTGTTTTTTTGTTGATTAGGATCCACTTATAAGTGAAATCATATGATATTTGTCTTTGATTCCCTGGCTTATTTCACTTGGCATAATGCTCTCCAGTTCCATCCATGCTGCCAGGAAGGGTATGAGCTTCTTTTTTCTTTCTGCTGTATAGGATTCCATTGTGTAAATGTACCAGTTTTTTATTCATTCATTTACTGATGGGGACTTAGGTTATTCCCAGCATTTGGCTATGTTAAATAATGCTACTGTGAACATTGGGGTACATAGGTTCTTTTGAAGTAGTGTCTCTAGATTCTTAGGGTATAATCCCATGAGTGGAATTACTGGATCAGAAGACAATTCCATTTTTAGTTTTCTGAGGAAACTCTATACTATTTTCCACAGTGGCTACACCAGGCTTCATTACCACCAACAGACTAGGGTTCCCTATTTTACACAACCTCTTCAGCACTTTTTTGTAGATTTGTTTATGATGGCCATTCTGATCAGTGTGAAACAGTACCTCAGAATGGTTTTCACTTGCATCTATCTGATAACTAGTGAGGCTAAGCATCCTTTCATGTGTCTCTGGGCCCTCTGTATGTCCTCTTTGGAGAAGTGTCTCTTCATGTCCTTTGCCCATTTTTAATTGGATTGTTTCTCTTCCTGTAGTGGATTCCTGTGAGTTCTTTATATATTTTGGAGATTAAACCATTGTCTGAGGTATCATTGGAAAATATAAAAACCCATTCGATTGGTTCACTTATCATTTTGCTGATGTTTTGTTTAACCATGTAGAAGTTTTTATTTTGATAAGATCACATTTGTTTATTCCTTACTTTATGTCCTTTGCTCTAGGAGACATATTCATGAAAGTATTGCTACATGGAATATCTATAATTTCCCTGCCTATATTCTCCTCTAGAACTTTAATGGTATCATGATTTGTATTTAAGTCTTGTATCCATCTTGAGTTTATTTTTGTGTGTGGTGTAAGTTGGTGGTTGAGTTTCATTTTTTTTTTTTTTTTGCATATAGTTGTCTAGGTCTCCCAACACCATTTGTTGAAGAGGCTATTTTTACTCCATTTTATGCTCCTGCCCCCTTTGTCAAATATTAATTGACCATAGAGGCATGGATTTATTTCTGGACTCTCTATTCTGTTCCATTGATCTATGTATGTGTCTATTCTTACCAGTACCAGACTGTTTTTGATCACAGTGGCCTTGTAATATAGTTCAATGTCAGGTATCATGTCCCTCCTACTTTGTTCTTCTTTCTCAAAATTGTTGTGGCTGTTCAAGTTTGTTTAATGTTCCGTATAAATTTTCGAAGTATTAATTCTATATCTGCATCAGTGAAATATGTCATTGGTATTTTAATAGAGATTGCATGGAACCTATAAAATGCTTTGGGTAGTATAGACATTTTGATGTTAATTCTTCCAATCAATGAATATGGTACATGCTTCCATTTATTTATGTTTTCCTTAGTCTCTTTCTGCAGAGTAGTATAGTTTTCTGAGTAAAGATCTTTTACCTCTTTCCTTAGGTGTATTTCTACATTATTTTTCTTGCTACTATAGCAAATGGGATTTTTTCCTGATTTTGTTTTTGATACTTCATTACTGCTGCACAAAAATGCCTTAAATTTCTGAATATTGACTTTTTATCCCATTGTTTTGCCAAATTCACTTGTTAGGACAAGAAGTTTTTTGCTGGAGTTTATAGGATTTTCTATGTGTGCTATCATGACCTCTGCAAACAAAGACGGTTTTACTTCCTCCTTTCCAGTTTGGATGCCTTTTATTTCTCTTTCTTGTTTCATTGCTGTGGCTGGAACTTTAAATACTATGTTGAATAAAAGTGGTGAAAGTAGACACTCTTTTCTTGTTCCTGACCTTAGTGGGAAAGCTTGTAGTTTTCTCCCTTTAAGTATGATTTTGATTGTAGGTTTCTTGTATATGGCCTTTATTATTTTGAGGTATGCTCCCTCTACTCCCACTTTGCTGAGCATTTTTTATAATAAATGGGTTCTGTACCTTATCAAATTCTTTTTGCATCTATTTATACGATCATGTGATTTTTGTCTTTCCTTTTGTTTATGTGATATATTATGTTTATTGATTTGTGAATATTGCACTATCCTTATATCTCTGGGATGAATCCCACTTGATCATGGTATATGATATTTTTAATGTATCGCTGGATGAATTTGCCAATATTTTGTTGAGGATTGTCACCTGTAGTTTTCATTCTTTGTTATATATTTATCTGCTTTGGAGTTTAGGATGATGCTGGCCTCATAAAAAGAGTTTGGGAGTTTTCTTCCTCTTGGATTTGTTGGAGTAGCCTGAGCAGGATAGGGGTTAACTTTTCTTAAGTGTTTGGTAAAATTATGATGTGAAATCATCAGGTCCAGGGCTTTTGTGTGATGGGAGTTTTTTGATTATTGCTTCAATTTCAGCAGCTGCTAATGGTCTGTTAAAGCTTTCAGCTTCTTCTTGATTCTGTTGTGGAAGATAACCATTTTCTAAAAATTTGTCCATTTCTCCCAGGTTTTCGAATTTATTGGCAGTCATATAATTATTTGTAGCAATCTCCTACAATCCTTTGCATTTCTGTGCTATCAATTGTAATTTCTCTTCTTTCATATCTGATTGTGTTTATTTGGGTCCTCTCCCTTTTTTCTTGATGAGTCTGGTTAAAGGCTTGTTGATTTTGTTTATCTTTTCAAAGAGCCTGTTCCTGGATTTATTGACCCTTGAATTGTTCTTTTAGTCTCTATGTCATTTAATTCTACTTTTATCTTGATTATTTCCTTCCTTGTATTCACTCTATGCTTTATTTGTTGTTGTTCCTCCAGTTCTTGTAGATGTAGTGTTAGGTTGTTTATTTGAAATATTTCTATCTTTTTTAGGTAAGCCTGTATCACTATGAACTTCCCTCTCAGAACTGCCTTCACTGTGTCGCATAAATTTTGGACTGTTGTGAGTTCATTTCCTTTTGTTTACAGAAACTTTGTGATTTCTTTCCTGATCTCATTCTTAAACCATTTTTTTATTGTTTAACAGTGTGCTATTTCATCTCCATGAATTTGAGAGTTTTTGAGTTTTTTCCTTGCAGTTGGCTCTAGTTTCAGTCCCTTGTTGTCAGAGTAAATGCTTGATACGATTTCAATTTTCTTGAATTTGTTGAGGCTTGTTTTGTGATTAACAGTCAATGTGTTGTTCAGTTCCAAAATATCCTTGTTGATATATGATATTTTGTTTGGCAGATCTATCCATTGTTGATGATGGGGTGTTAAATTCCCCTAATATAATTGTGTTGCTGTTTATATATTTCTTTAAGTACTCCAAATTTTTCTCATACATTAAATGCTCCTATGTTGGATATATATAAATTTATAATATTTATATCTTCTTGATAGATTCTTCCCTTGAGTATTATTAAGTGTTCCTCTGTTTCTCTTTTAATGGACATTGTTTTGAAGTCTATTTTATCTCATATAAGTATTGGAATGCTGGCCTTTTTTTTCTCTTTCTGTTTGCTTGGAACATTTTCTTGAAATATTTTTTTTTTCCAATCCTTCGCTTTCAGTCTGGGTAGGTCTTTTGTTCTGAGGTGGGTCTCTTGTAGCCAGTATACGTGTGCATTATGATTTCTTATCCACTCTATGTCTTTTGATTGGAACATTTAACTATTTACATTTAAGGTTATTATTGGTAGGTACTTATTCATTGTCATTTTACCTCCTTTGTACCTGTGTTCCTCTCCCTTTCGCTCTTTTTCTTCATCTTCTTAAAGAAGTCCCTTTAGCATATCTTGCAATACTGGTTTGGTGGAGGTGTATTCTTTTAGCCTTATTTTATTCAGAAAACTCCTTATTTCATCTTCCATTTTAATTGAGAGCTTTGCTGGGTAGAGTAGTCTTGATTGCAGGCCTTTGATTTTCATTACTTAGAATATTTCTTGTCATTCCCTTCTGGTTTGTAGTGTTTCTCTTGAGAAGTCAGAGCTAGCCTTATTGGAGCTCCCTTGAAAGTCACTTTCTGTTTCTCCCTTTTGCCTTTAAGATTCTCTCTTTGTGTTTGACTTTTGTCATTTTAATTATGATGTGTCTTGAAGTGGACATCGTTGGGTTCCTCTTGATTGGCACTCTCTGTGTTTCCTGGATTTGTGTGACTTTTTCTCTCATCAAATTAGGGAATTTTTCCATGACTTTTTCAAACAAGCTTTTTAACCTTTGCTCCTCTTTTTATCCTTCTGGTATAACTATTATACAAATATTATTGCATTTCATGTTCTCCTGAAATTCCCTTAACCCCTCTTTGTTCTTTTTGAGTCTTTTTTGCTTTTCTCACTCTTTCTGGGAGTTTTTTCCTACCTTATCCTCCATCTTGCCAATCCAATCCTCTGCTTTATCTAGCCTGCTTTTGATTACCTCTTCTGCACTTTTCAATTCAGAAATTGTATTTTTCATTTCTTCTTTGCTCTTATTAGTTTATTTGATCTTTTTCATGCTGATACAGTTTGCAGTAAGTTTCTCATAGTTTCCCTGTAGTTTTGGTAATTCTCACTGAGCTCATTATTCTCTTAACATAGTTTACAAATACTGATTGTGGCTGTTTCATTGACAGTACCATTTTTCTGATTTCATTTGTATTTTTCTTTATCTTCTTTTCTGAAATGTAACCATAAGGTAAATATCATTGTTTTAAACTGTGTTATTTTACTGAAACTCATTATGTTTGTTCCAGCTATGTATTTATTTATTTATTTATAATTCTGGAAAATTTATATTCAAAATCTTTGGATCTTTTGGGGTTTTTTTGCATTTATTGTTGTTGTTCTCTCCCTTGAATACATAGATTCTTTCCATTTATCTCTTATGCTCTTAAGTACTCTCTTAGAATTTTTTACCAATTTGTTTAATCCTCTTTGCTGAATTTGAAATTATTTTCTCAGATCTAGATTTCATTTTGTTAATTTTTATTTACATATCCATAAATAGATTCTCATCATTAAAGTAAATATTTGACTTAAAATATATACAATAGAAGTAAAATATATTAAAATAGTAGACATAGTTTTTCTTTTTTAATTTTATTTTTAATTACAGTTGACAGTCAATATTATTTTGTATTAGGTTCAGGTATACAGTAAAATGGTGAGATAATCATATATTTTACAAAGTGATCCTCTAATATTTCAAGTAACCACCTGGCACCATACATAATTATTACAATATTATTGAGTATATTCCCTCTGCTGTACTTTACATATCCATGATTATTTTGTAACTGCCAGTTTGTACTTTTTAAATTTTGTTACTTCTTTCACCCAGTCCCTAGTCTCCTTCCCCCTGGAAAATTTCTTTTATGTGCCCTGACCAAAGATTGAACCCACACCTTGGCATATCCAGATGACATTCCCAACCAACTGAACTATGTGGCCAGAAATTAAATAAGCAAACTTCTAATCTTTAATGCATGAGTAATGAAGTACAAATGATAATAAAAATAAGCTCAATCAAGAAATTCATGGAGGATAAGAAATTTCAGTAACAAAATTGTATATATTTGAATATATTTATTTAAATGTATTTCTCATTCTTAAATAAAATCGTAAATACAGAGTTTAAGTTATATTATTGAAAAATATGCACAATTTTACTCATATACTGTGGTATAGAATATAAATATACATTATTATATTTTGTTGAAGTAACATAAAAACAGATTAATTGAAAATGTCATATTTCTAAATAAAAATACATATGAAAATATAGACAGTAAAGATTTATTTATTTTTATTTGGTTAAGAGATATAAAAGGCTTACATACCAGGTTCTGAAACACTATATTTGCTAAAAATCAGATGTGGTCCCTGTCCATACAGTTTTTAATTTGTTAGAGAAACACAGTTGGTAATTACCATATAGTTAAGTATAAGACTTTAACTGTGACAAATGTTAAGTGTCATTTTATGACTGAGGATCTAGAGGTTAGTTGGCAGGACTATGGAGGTTAGAAAAACATTGTAAATAGCACCAATTTGAGATGGTCAAGATAGGTGTTAGGTACCCAGCTCAAAAAGGGTGAGCTTCTCAGAGAACAGAATCATCTATTTACTTTCTATGGCAGAAGGAAGCAAAGACAGCTAAAGTCCACAAGTGGAGTTTGTGTCTAGCACAGGGATGATGGAAATATGAAGTGAAGCTGGAGAAGAGGAAATGGACAGGACACACCATAGGTATTATTTCTATACTCACTTCAACCCCCAATTCGACAACTGCAAGGCAGAGTTTGGAATTGAATTTGGTAAGTAAATAAACAAACAAACAAGAAAATAAATAATTTATGTAGTTTATATATATACATGAAATGTTTATTAAAATTCAATGTTTTTACTTACTCAATTTCAAATTAATTGGATTTCTCTATATTTGTGTGTTATATCAACAATCAAAAGCACTTATTGATTAAAATTATTATAATTTCTTAAGGAACTTCAAAGTCACACAGTAGAGTAGCTTTTGACAATAGGCCTTCATTAACAACTGTCCCAGGTGGGTGTCTTTAATTTGCTCTCTAACCCACACTCCTTTTGATTCATATGTGTGTTTTTTCCACCAACTCACTGGATAATTATTCCCATCATTTATAGTCTGGGATCATGACTGTCTTGGAATATTGTACAAAGATGTCCACACTGAGGACTGTGTTGGGCACGGAACACAATATTTAAATCTGATGAGAAATTTCTCTGCTTAGCTAATTAAGCATTAAAACATTTTGGAAAAGGAACCAAATTCTTTTTTTGTCCAAAAATAACAGCCGGTAGATGGAGACTCTAGGGGAAGATAGTACAAGATTCTAATTCTGTGAACACTGGGTCTTTTTTCTAATCATTCTTCAGTTTGAACATGAAGGCCCTTGACAATGACCATCACAGTTGTCCCTCACAGACAGCTTCCTCACACATCCTCTTTTTTCTAAGATAAGATCCTTCTGTTTTCCTAGTTTCTAGACCCCCACATATGTCTCCTCATACTTTCCTCTATTACCTTTTAAAATAAACCAAACATGTATACACAAGTCCATAAAAACACACACATATTATTTTTCTTTGTCACCAGTTCAAATTAAACAATTTTGAAGTATTTGAATCATTTAGCAAGCTGTAAATTAGTTTTTTACTTTAAGGGTATGAAAGCTAAGTTTTCAAACAATAGAAATAATTATTTTCTATCAAGGTAAAGATACCTTTCTTCTTTTAACTGGTTGAGTTCTTCTAATGGATCAAAATAATGGAGATGGCAAGTATGAGGAGGTAAAATGTAGTCAAGTTTCCATATTGAAACTTGTTGAATATTCACATCTAACTCCCTTTTAATGATCTGCTTAATTTGGGGAATTTATGACTGGATAATAATGATTCTTACAATTTCATGGAATAGTTATTTCTTGTCAGAGAAGCAAATAAGTTGTCCTAAAGGTAAACAGCCAGGCAGAAAATAAATTTATTGCTTAGTTAATGAGAAAAAAAAAACCTGTCTGAAATTGTTGACTTCTAATTTAGAACTATATAATCCAGTGTTTGATCAGGAAAGAAGAACCACTTTAAGTATTTTTAAACAAGAGACTTACTGTTAGAATTGCATTCGACTCAGTAGTGGAAGGGTTTGGGGTGGTGATGTCTGGAATAAGCAGTTTTTATGAAACACTGTGAAGCCAAGCATCTCCAGCAGATTAATCCAAACATGAAAGGGAACTGAGGCAGCTTATGTTTTCAAGACTGTCAACTCTTCATCTGGTGGTGGCCTTGCTCATGCTGTTAATCAGCAAAGGCATCAATCAGAAAGAGTTGCATATAGAGAAAGTTAAGAACAAGGAAAAGTTGGACTGGCAACACCTCTGTGTCTCACTACAGTAACCTTCAGAGGATAATGACCACTGACTCAATTCTGCCTTCCAAATATTTTGTAAACCTTCATTTCTGAAGTATGTGACAGTAATTATCCTACGTGTGTTAGTCTCTCTGTTAATGTTCCTGAACAAAAGTGGGGTTCAATTGCCCACTGCCAAATACAGACACAAGACAAAGATTGGTGGGGAAGAAAAAAGGTATTTATTAAGATGTTTTGCAATTTGGTGGAACAGGTTATTCCCCGATTTTAGGCCAGTCTTACATAGACAAAATTCACCTAACCCAGAACTAGAAAAAGCTGACCAGATATCCCATTTTATCCTTATCTGTAGCCCAAGGCTGCTAAGTAATGGCTCACCAGCTTCATCTACCTCCCAGGCCAGCGCCACCATTGCCACACCACAGCTTCCCACTTGGGGGAAATGGGGTCCCTGACAACCACTACAGCCAGGCATGCAGAGGCTCCATCTGTGGGGTCCCTTGCTAGAAGATGCTCCAGCCCCTAAGGTCAGCAAATGCTCTGGCCTACATGTCCATATCCAGGTCCCAGAGGAAGAGAAGAAACAAGTTTCTGCCCTCCCTCCATTTAAATTTCCTGGTCCTAGCTTCCATGTAGTCTGGAAGGGTTCATCTTCCCCAGTCACTCTCATCCTTTCTCCAGGCTAGACTAGAGGGTCTGCACCTCTTTCTGCCACCATGTTAATCTTTAGTTATACATGTCTCTGTGACCTTCAGTTTCCCTTTCAACCAGAAAGAGGTAGGAGGACTTTTCTCTTCATCCATTTTACTCTAGCCTTGGGCAGACTCCATGCAAGGTTTCCTCCTGCTGCATCTCTGTCTGGGACAGGGAATCTGTCATCACATGCAGTGCTAGCTTGGTTGCCAGAGCAGTTCTTTGGGCATTTCATGCACTCTGGGGCTGCAGTCTCATTTGCACTACCCTGGGACCCATCCCTCACTCCAGCCCTCCTCTGCCCAACAATCTGGCCATACCTCCCTTTAACACTTCTGGACATTTGTAATCTTACAAAAGCAAATGAGTGAAAGTCTCATTCTTCTATAACTACTTCCTGTTCTCCAAGTATGTAAACCTACCTATCTCAGAGCCCAGAGAACAAAAAAGGGGGTTCTGGAGTGGAGAGAAGACTTTACATGAGGGAGAAGGGTCTTGTAAAATCCAGGTCAGTTTTATGTCAATCAGGCAATTTTACCCATACTCCAAATATATATAGGTCAAGCAACATTACAATAGAAAACCAATTCCTTCTAAGGAATTAGATAATGGCTATATATAGCCCAGTCCTCTAAAATTAGATCCAGTGGGCCCTGGCTGGTGTGGTTCAGTGTATTGAGTGCTGGCCTTTGAACTACAGGGTCACAGGTTAAATTCCTAGAAAGGGCACATGCCTGGGTTGCAGGCCAGGTCCCCAGTAAGGGGTGCATGAGAGGCAACCACACATTGATGTTTATCTCCTTTTCTTTCTCCCTCCCTTCTCCTCTATCTAAAAATAAATAAATAAAATCTTTAAAATTAGACCCAGTGGGCCATTCCAGTAGCCAAAAGAGAATAGCCTCTGATGGCCTGGATGTACAGGCTCAAAGCTATGACCAAAAGAATGTAGACAAAACTAGGAACATATAAGCAAAACTTACACCCATACCTCTATCTCACAAGAAGCTTTTAGGGTCTTTATCTTCACAAACTGTGGCCCCCAAACTGTTCCTCTCAAAACTCATGTGACACTCACTCCCCTCTAGAGTCTATCTCCTTCCTGGGCTCCTTTACACAGTGGAACTCCAGAATTTGGATTGTCTTTGTCCAGACTCCTGTTCATGGCTCTCATCATGGTCCCCATTGGATGTTGGTCTTAGCTTCCAGAGCTCAAGCAGACCCCATCAAATCCCAGTTGCAAGCTCAAATTGCTTCCCTCAAACCTCAATTTGTGACATCCAGAACCAAAGCTGTCTCCATCAAATCCCAGTTTCACAGGAATCAGAATGGCACAATGCCCAAGTGGGATATAGTACAAATGGCACTAAACCCTAGTTGCATAAAACCAAACTAATGTGTTACTAACATGGCACAGACCCCAACTAATGGGTGTGGCCTGCCATACTACCTGGAACTCAAATGGTGCAATACTAACATGGCCTAAAGCCAGAGTAGCAGGCATGTCCCACCAAGTGGTAGCACAAGTGGCTCTAACCAGACACAAATGGCCTAGTGACCAACCCCCAATCTTCATGCTGGTTCAACTCACCCAGTCTTGGAGTCACTTCCATCCAAAGACCTGTACCTTCCTGGTGTTTTCGGTGACCAACACCTTGAGCAGAGGTGCTAGAAAGTTCCATGAGATTGTAAAACCCCCACATTGGAGCTCCCAATTGGCCTGACACAAGCAGCTGGGACCTGACTAAGGTCCACAGAGACCTATCTGAGTGTTGCCAAACTGTTACTGATCAAAAGCCGGGTTCAGCTACCCACAGCCAAATTCAGGCATAAGTCAAAAGTTGTGGGGAAGAAAATGGTCTGTATTAAGATGTTGCACAATTTGGGGGAACAGGGGACTCCTTGACCTCAGGTCAATCTCATGCAGACAAAAAAACCAGCCACCCCTGGAACACTGATTCTCAGTGTTCAGAAACCTTGCTCCCTCCTTTTCTATAGATGCAGGCTGGCTCTCAGGCTTCAGTCTCCCTCCCTGGAGTCTGGGGCTGATGTTGCCATTGACAAGCTTCAATTTCCCACTCCAGGGCCTGGGGTCACTGCCAACCACTGCCACCAGTTATACACGGGCTCCATTTATGTGGGCCCATGCCTGAGGAGGCCTCAGACCCCAGGGTTAGTGAGTGGTTCAGCCTGTACATCCATGCACAGTCCCAGAGGAAGAGAAAGGATGAGCCTCTGTCCTCCCTCTATTTAAACCTCCAGGACCAAGTTTCCATGTGCTTTGGAAGGTTCTAGCTTCCCCAGTCAACCACATCCTATTCCCAGGCTATATTGGCAGGTCTTCACCTCCCCTTGCAACCATGCTAAACTTTAGGTATACATGCCTCTCCAACCACTGATTTCTCCTTTGTTCATGAACTGGAAAGAGGTAGGAGGGCTTTTCACTTCATCCATAAAGCCCTAGCCTTGAGCAGACTCCATTCAAAGCTTCCTCTTGCTGCGTCTGTGCCCAGAGCTAGGAATCTGTCATCACATGCCAGGCTAGGTTGGTTGCTGGGGCAAAGGGAGACTGCTGAGCTGTTTCAGTGATTCTTGTGACTCCTCTCTCACACTGGGGAATGCAGCTTCTTCTGCACTGCCTTGGGGACTTTCCTTCACTCAGCCCCTCCTCTGCCCAGTGATCTAGCCAAATAACTCTGTATCATTAACTTTTATCATAGAATATTGGAGAATTAACTGGTTTTCCAGACACACTCTTCCCTTATCCAAATTTTAGTAGCCACCGAATCTTCTCATGTCATAGCTAATCACCACAGCTATTCCAATAACCTACTTCCACCCTCATTAGTTAAAGAGTTCAAGAAGCTCAAAGTGGCCAAGTGGCTGGCTATTGCTCTAATTAAATTTTATATATATAATTTACTGAGTCTTCCAGGAGAACGATTTTCCCTAGGAAAGCCTTGACAGAGACCAAAGTTTCATTAGAAGAAATCTTTTTTTTCCTAATAAGTCATTGGAGGAAATAATGAAAGAAGATACTTTCATTTTCATCCCTTGAATACCATCTCTTAACTTTTGGCAGTGGGAGTAATATGAGGACATTAGTCTAGGTCCATAAAGTGTTACTGCAACAACTGAGTTATCTGAAGGCCTTCCATTCAGTTGCTTCAGGGCAACATGGAATAGGGTAAGACCAATGAATTTCATGTGTCCAAGTCCAATGTCATGCTTTTCTGCAGTAAAATGAGTTCTCTGGTTAGAAATGATACTATACCTAAACCATGACAGTGTATAATGCAGCTGTAAGTCTGTGAATGATGATTTTGTCAGGTGCATTACATACAAGGAAGGCAAATTCATATCCAGAACAAATATCCATTTCAATGGGAAAAAGTCTTGCCACTTCCATAATAGATACAGTCAATGTATTGATAATCAATCAGATTGATATAATCAAGCTGGCTGGTTTATTTCCTTAGGAAACAGTACCATATCATGGGTTATTCCCCAAATATATTTGTCGCCAATTTTCGTATTGTTACCAAGTTTTCCAAATCCTTGACTATTTATACAATTTATTAACCTCTATACATATATCAGTGTAAATTGGTATACTGGCCCCTTTTCCCCCTCAGGCCAAACAATGAGGAATATGGCTCAGTTATGACAAGTAGGAGAATATCCTTTCACCAATGTCCACTAGGGCCTTTCATAGTTAAACCATCATCTTGAAACTATCCTCTTCTGGATATTTCCAGTATGATTATAGCACTATCTATACACCAGGCCGGAATTCCTCTTTTTCAAATAACTCTTCATTGGAACCATATAACTAACATGGGCTTCAGGGCCCACTGAAATCACACTCTTCATTTACTAATATAACATGATAAGGAGTTTTGCAGTACACACCCAATTTTAAGTTTCAATGATCAAACTATATCAGTATTTTAATTTGGCATATACTATTAAAAATGCATAGTTTTCACATATATTTCTTGCAACCTCTACGATCAGGAGATCCTTCTGCACTCCTTACTATGTTTTTTCTACTGTTCAATTTAATTTTCTTCATTGAAGAATAATCTAAAATTCTAAACTAAAATTTAGGTCTTCTAGTGATAGATTAACTCATGACAAAAAATATTTTTGTGTTCATAACATTGCTTATAATAACTTTTTTCATGGTCACTGTCTAAACCAAATAGAAGAATGGCTTCAATTTTCTTTTGGTGGCAGGTCAAGTTATTAACCTAACCATTGTTTCTAGAGGGTGAAAGTCAGCCAACATTTGTCTTAGCCTTAGCTCCTCACGCAGATCTGTACAGACATACAGAGATATACATACATTCAGAGAGAGAGAGAGAGAGAGAGAGAGAGAGAGAGAGAGAGAGAGAGAGAGATTTGTTGTTCCATTTATTTATGCATTCACTGGATAATGCCTGTATTTGACCTGACCAAGGATTGCACCTGCAAGACCACATTTTGATCAACTGAGCTACCCAGGTGGAATGATCACATATAATTTTAAATATTTTTTCCTAAAAAAATTAAAGATCTTTTAAATAATGAATCAAATTTTCACATGACTACTTGTCAAGAGTAATCATAAGTATCTGTATAAAGCAAGCGACCCTTCCTCTTTTTTCTCCTGTTATCTCTCTAGTCACTGCCAGTTAAGTCAAGGAATATGTGTAAAGGACCCATGGACAAAGAAAATGGAGAGTATTGAATGTGGGAGATGGGGCTGAGTAGGGCAGGGAAGGGTAATGGGGGAAAATGGGGACAATTGTAATTAAAAAACAATAAAAAATTAAAAAGAAACAAGTAAAGTATTTTTTTCAAGAGAAAAAATGAATAAAGCAGATAGATTTATATTAAACAACTGTTTATAGTTAGATTGAGACCCTGAGATTTACATTTTATTTAGGTTTTTGTCTATTATTCTGCTGCCTCACTCTGAAACTAAGGCTGAGAGATAAAATGCAGGACATGCAGATAGATTTGCATTCATATTTAAAAATATGTTTTAGTATAAGTATATCCTACTCAAGATTTGGGACATACTTACACTGAATTATCTTTTGTTATTTATCTGAAATTCCAATACAATTAAAATTCTGTATTATTTTAGGGGTGGGGGATAAATCTTGCCTGTGAAAATCATGCTCTTCTTTTCAGATTTTCAGAAGTATACTTGAGAGTAGACAGCCTTGTTTTCTCCAGTGTTTCTTAAATTATACATGCCTAGATTCTCTAAATAAATTATTATTTTTTAATTTTTAAAATTATAAATTACTAAATAAATTATTAAAATTTAAAGAATGTCTTTCACAGAAACTCTTTGGAAGAATATTAGTATCAACATAACCAGAGTTTTTATCATATGTAATATTGAGAATGATATAATTTTAGAAGAGCTGTTTCTATTTGTACATGTGGAAAACTTTTTTATATCAGTTATAAATATTCCAGTGTCTTTCCATTAATTAGATGCAGTTTTCCAGGGGACAAACAGAGTTAGAGAAACAATTACAATAAATTACTGGAGGAAAAGTAAAAGTTTAATATGGAAATTGAACTCTTAACTTGTTGGTATCAGCTACTAACTAACTCAACTAAATTCATGGACTTTTAATAGTTGGAAGTATTAAGGGTTTTTAGTAAATTCAATATCTTTTGACTGGGAATGTAAAGATGGTTGTTATTTTATAAAACTTATTTTTTCTATAAAATATTAGAGAATTATGCTAAGCGAAATAAGCCAGGAGGTGAAAGACAAATACCATATGATCTCACCTTTAACAGGAACCTAATCAATAAAACAAACAATCATAATATAACCAAAGGCACTGAAACTGAGAACAGGCTGAGAGTCACCAGAGAGGAGAGGGGATGGAATTTCAGGGGAAAAGGGGAAGGGTTTAGAGCAACAAGTATAAAAGACACATGGATAAAAACTAGGGGGGTGGAAATGAGAGGTAGCTGGGGAGGGCTGGGGCAGTGGGCTGGGATGGGAGTAGAAGACTGAAAACTGTACAAGAAGAACAGTTAATAAAATAAAATAAAAAATGAAATAAAATAAAGTAAAATAAATATTAGACTATTAATTATGTTATTTGTTCTTACCTAAGCATTTTCTTTTCTTTTCCTCTTTTTTTTTTTGTGTGTGTGTGGGGGGAGAGTAGGCATAATGTGGTTTTCTCTCAAGATCACTGTGAAAAGTGATCATGTTTTCTTTCTACTTCTTTGTTGGTTTTCTTCTGCATTTATTACTAAAAACATTTGTTGCTCTGACTGGCATGACTCAGTTGATCATTATTCAGTAAAGCAAAGGGTCACTGGTTTGATTACCAGTCAGGGTTTATACCTGGGTTGTGGGCCAGTCCCTAGTTGGGGAGCACGCGAGAGGCAACCGATCCACATTTCTTTCACACATTGATATTTTTCTTCCTCTCTTTCTCCCTCCTATCCCTTCTCTCTAAATATAAATAAATACAAACTTTAAAAATACTTCCTAAAAAGAGCAAAAGATATCTTCTATTAATGCAATTATCTGGGATGGCTTACATACATGGGTTTAAAATAGATCTCCTGTATGACAATCTTATGTTTTCTTTTTAGCCTTTAATAGAACATACTGTATGGAAATTTTCTTTTTATAATTAATTCTACTTTCATGACAAAAGGCAGATATATAACTAAAAAAGTAGAATTTTTTATAAATTCTCTCAGTGATGCAGAATTAATTTTTCTCTGTTAAAATAAAACTTGTTTTAGTAAACAGACCTATACTAAAATATTTTACTTATTTTTTCTTTTCTAAATATTTTCTGAATAATGTTTTATGGATCGAGAAGTTATTCATTCTAATCTTCATAGTGCCTATCAATTGCTGCTTGATCTTTAACCATTGCAGCATAGTATATAACATATGTTCTAAATAATTCCTTATATAAATTCCATGAATTAAAGATGAGATAAACATAGTATAAAAGGTCTCTTATTTTTATTATGAGAGTATATTTAAGTGGCAAAGAGCAAAACAGATTTTAAGTCTGAGAATACTGGGTTTAAATCATAGCTTTAACATTTACAACTCTCCTGATTTGGGGGGATGTATCTAACATTCCTGAGATTCAACTTTCTCATTCATAAAATGGGATAATAAGAGATAATTCAAATATCTAATATAAAGATTAAAGTCATTTAAAACATGAGGTGGAGTCATAGGTACCCAATAATTACATCTGAGCTTCAAGTCCTCCTTGGAGTCTTTTTAGCAGGCATTACTTTAACATGACAAAATGCACCAAAAAGTATCAAATGCATATTACTTTATAAAACTGAAAATTCAGCAATTATTAACAGAACTATCATTGAAAGTATTATCATAAGCCATGTTTCTAATAATTTTGTGCTATCATTTCTGTATAAGCTTGTTTTTAGAAGTCTGTGTGTGTGTGCTTCTACAGCAGAACATCATGCTTTCATGAATTGAGAGGCTTCTTCCAACCATACTGATTTATTGCTCTTTCTTTCTGAAAATATCTAGCATTGTTAGAGCTTCCTAGAACTTCAGCCAGTTTTCTCTTTCAGCCTCCTTTTTAGTAGACTTTTAGTTAATCAAGATCCTCCAGATATTAGAGTAGGTGATTTTAAGATTTCTTCTATTTCAGAGTAAGTCTTTAAAAGGCACATTATTCTACAATTCCACATATACAATAATTCAAGCAACCCAGATATGACTTTAAGGGGATATAACTGAAATTTCACTGTTGTCCTGATGTATTTTTCTATTCTTAATAAATGAGGTATTAAGATAGTTCCTTTTCCCTTTTATTAATACACTCTTTGTTTTAATTTTAATTGTTTTCTCACCCAAGGATAGGTTTGTTGACTTTAAAGAGAGGGAGGGAGGAAGGGGGATCTAGAGAGAGAAAGAGATGTGAGAAACATCAGTCAGTTGCCTCCCATATGCGGCTTACTGGTGATAGAACCGACAGACTAGGTATGTGTCCTGATAGAGATGGAGCCCACAACTTTTGGTGTATGAGACAACACTCCAATCAACTGAGCCACCCACAAGGGCAAGGTGGTTATTTCTTGATTTTCAGATTTAGCAGGAATTCTAAATTGCATATAATTCACTGTCAGTTGAGGCTGAGTATTGGTTTGCTCTGAAATAACTATTACAAGCTTTCCCTTTAAAGCCAACAAACCTGTGGATTTTTTACTTTATGGCTTTTTTGTTATTTTATTATCAGATTTTTTATTGTTGTTCAAGTGCAGTTATCTCTATTTTCCCCACACCATTTCCCCCAACCCTAGCCATCCCCAGTTCCCACCCTTGATCCTACCCGCTTTGGTTTTTGTCCATGTGTCCTTTATACATGTTTCTGAAAACCCTATCCCCTTTCCCCCGTTTTACCCTCCAAACTCCCCTCTAGTTACTGACATTATGGCTTTTTAAAAATTATATTTTGTTGATGATGCTATTACAGTTATCCTAATTTTCCCCCTCTGCCCTCCTCCACCCAGCACCTCCACTCCCTCAGGCAATCTCCCCACTAGAATTAATGTCCATGAGTCATTTATATAAGTTCTTTCACTACTCCATTTCCTATACTGCACTTTACATCTCTGTGGCTATTCTGTAACTACCTATTTGTACTGCTTAACCCCATCACCTCTTCACTCATTCCCCCACAACACCTCCCATCTAACAACCACCAAAACACTCTACATATACATGATTCTGTCTCTGTTCTTGTTTGCTTAGTTTTTTTAGATTCAATAGTTGATAGACATGTATTTGTGCCATTTTATTGTTCATAGTCTTGATTTTCTTTTTTTTAATAAGTACCTTTAACAGTTCATATAATAATGGTTTATCTGGGAAGCCCTTTATTTTACATGATTTGCTTCAATTCTACATGATAGCTTTGCTGGGTAGAATAATCCTGACTGTTGGCTCCTGTTTTTCATAACTTTGAATAATTTTGCCAATTCCTTCTAGCCTGCAATGTTTCTTTACAGAAATCAGCTGACAGTCTTACAGGAACTCCTCTGTAGATAACTAACTTCTTTTGTTGCTTTTAAAATACTGTCTTTATCTTCAGCCTTTGGAATTTTAATTATGATGTCTTGGAGTAGGCCTCTTTGCATCCATTTCATTTGGGACTCTCTGTGCTTCCTGGACTTTCATGTCTATTTCCTTCACCAAATTAGGGAAGTTTTATTTCATTATTTTTTAAAGGATTTCTAATTTCTTTCTCTTTCTCTTCCCCTCTGGCACCCTTACAATGCAAATGTTAGACTTCTTGAAGTTGTCCCAGAGGCTGCATATACTATTCTCACTTTTGTGGATTCTTTTTTCTTCTTGTTGTTGTGTGGCAGTTTTTTGCTTCCATATGTTCCAAATCATTGATTTGATTCTCAGCTTCATCCCCTCTACTGTTATTTCCCTGTAAATTATCCTTTATTTCAATCAGTATATTCTTTTTTTCTGACTAGATATTTTTTTTTATGCTGCTGAGATCCTCTCGGAGTTCCTTGGGCATCTTATATCAACTGTTTTGTAGTCTGCATCTGATAGATTGCTTTTCTCCATTTCATTTGGCTCTTGTTCTAGAGTTTTGATCTGTTGTTTACTTTGGGCCTTATTTCTTTCTTTCTTCATTTTGGCAGCTTCCCTGTGTTTGTTTCTATGTGTTAAGTAGAGCTGCTTTGATTCTGTTTCTTGGTAGTATGGCCTAATATAGTACATGTACTATAGTGTCCAGTGGCTCAGCCTCCTCTATCACCCAAATTGGATACTTGAGGTATGTCCTTTGTGCAGGCTGAATACACCTTCCTCTTATAGTTGAACTTTGTTTGCTGTTGGCAGGTCAATAAGAAGGATTTACCTAGGTCAATCAGCTGCAAGCGTTGGCTGTGACCACTTACCATGAACTTCCACCCTCCATGGTGGATAAGCTATGTGAGAGCAGGGTGGTGGTGCTCTAGCATGTTCTGTAGCTGTTCACTGGATGCCAGGGCCCTGGGATTTCCCAGTTTGTGCAGACCAAGGTTAGCCCTCACCTGTGTTTTGCCCAGGACCACTCTGCCTGAGCCATAAAGCTATCTGAGATGGCTGCTACTTCTGCTGAGATCAGAGATTCCCAGGCAAAACCAAGCCATGAATCTAGGCTGTCTACTGCTAGTGCCAGGCCTGGGATTCAATGAGGACAGCTGTTACTTGTTTGGAGAAGATTTAGAAAGTTGTGAAGCATGAGGCAAGACCAGCCAGCCATTCACATGGAAGAGCAGCAAGGATGAGCCTGTAATTTGGGTGGAGTGGAGTCTCTGGAGATCTTCAAAGAAGGTCAAATAATGTTAGCCAGTTTGATGGAGTTTCAGATATGGAATTACTGTGCTAGCTTTGTGGCTCTGTGGGGGGAAGGTTTAGAAAAGGGACAATGGCCTCTGCTCACCTTGATGCCAGACACTTCAGTTTCTCCCTGTACATCACTGGTGCCTTTCAAGCTGTTACCCAGGTGCTGGAGCTCAGATGGAGTGAGTCTGAGTAGGTGAGTCTGTGTGTGGGTTCTTTAAGAGGCACTGCTTTGTGCTCCAGAAGTTTTTTCCCCACCGACTCAATCCCCACTGCTTTTTACAGCCAGAAGTTGTGGAGACTTATATTTTTGGCACTGGAATATGGGGCTTGGGTCCTGGTGTGGGGCTGGGACACCTTGCTTTTGAGATATCCCTCTCGAATTTTTATCCACCACATGTGGGTGTGGGAAATGCCCTTTCCACACCTGTGCCCCACTACCAGTATGGCTGGTTATGCTTTTTTTAAATTCCATAGTTGTCAGACTTCCATTTAACTTAATTTCTGATGATTCTGAGTCATGTTCTTTCTATATTTTAGTTGTCATTTTGATGTGGTTGAGCAAAGAGGCAAAACATGTCTGCTTACACGGCTATCTTGACCAGAAGTTGACTTTGTGACTTTTTTAACAGTAACTTTTCTTTTTAATGAAATATACTTCACTTAACATAATATCCAACATCTAAAAGTGTAAATATCAGTATTTTTAGTATGTTTATGTTGTGCAATTATAACTATTTAATTCTACTATGAAAGAAATTGCCCCTGAAAGAAAGTGCATACCTATAACAAGGTATTCCAAAACTTCCCCTCCCCCATTCTATAACAATCAACATGCACTTTCTCTTTCTATCCACTTTCTGGATTTCACATAAATAAAATGATACAATATGTGCCCTTTTGTGTCTGACTTTTTTCACTTAGCATCATATTTTTTAAGGTTCATTCATACTGGAATATGTGAGAGTACTTTTTTCTTTCTGTGGTTGAAAAAAATTTCATTTTATTGATATACCACATCCTGTTTACTAATATATGTTAGTTTGTTTCCGCTTTGGGCAATTGTGAATAATAATGCTATTAGCATTCAGGTGCAAGTTTTGCCTGAAATATATATATTTCTCTTGGGTATACATCTAAAAGTGGAATTGTTTTATGACTTGGTCATTCTAGGGCTAAACTTTTAATGTTAGACTTTAATACTACCAAATTATTTCCCACAGGAATTGTATTATTTTATATTCCCACTGGCAAGTATGAGGATTCCAATTTCCTCATATCCCCACTAACACTTGTTATTTTGTTTTTTATTAATATTATTAGTAGTGATGTAGTCATTCTAGTGACTTTTCTGAGATAATTCTATAGAGTCTGTATTCAGTATTATGTGTGGCCCCTGAAGTCCATGAACACTTTAATGGTTAGCATGAATGGCCTCTCCTATTTTTACTATGAATACATATTTAAGTAGCAAAGAGCAAACTGTGTTTCCTTAAATATCTGGAACCAAAATCTTCCAGTGTTTGTTTAGGACTTTTTGTATGTGTTAAGGTATGCTGTCAGCACTCAGCCAGGCAGTTGGAAACTCTGCCTTAGTCTTAACTTCCAGCTTCCACTGAGCCTCAAAGTCACTGGAAAATATTTCCTGAGCATGTGAACAGCCCTGCACATGTGTGCACCCTTCTAGATCCCCAGTAATGTAGTAGTTTTCCAAGCTCTATATACAGAATATTCTCCAGCTTTCTATGTGTTTTGATTAATATGCTATTTGAACCACCTGTTATCTATTGTTTAGACAACAGCAATCTAATATGTTACCTTGTAAATATTCCTTGACAAATTACCCTGCGAAGCAGCTTTAATACTGAACCAGTCCTGAATTAGATGAAATAGACAGAGTAGGAGACAATTTGAGCCAGTTTTCCATGCAATCACCAGACAGGTCAAGATGTGACAGGCCACAGGATCTTTGAGAATAGGGTCTGTCTGTTCCCTTTAATACTAGGGAAACACACTGCTGATTTCACGGCTACTGCTGAACAGTTTGTGTCTCCTGAAAGGTCAAATGCCACAAAGTTCACAGATCTTACTAAAGATAATACATTCGTATTTTTAAATAAGCTCTTCCAGAGTTGATGCAAGCCTTTGGTTCATTTCCAGAGATCCAAAAACATCGATTCAGACAGTTTTGGCTTTACTTGTAGCTTTTAAGGAAGGATAGGATTTAAAGTTTCCTACTCCACCATTTTTCTTCTGTCACTCCAACTCTTCTCCTCTTTCTATATGTTATTACCCTTTTCTATCTTCTTCATTGAGCTTAAAGTACATGAGTCATTATTTTCTTGGCATTTCTAGAAAATCCTAAACTTTCTTCATCCCTTGTAATTTTATAGCACCTATCTGGCAAATGTCCGATGTTATATGAACTTACTTCTCTGACTTCTATTAATCATTAGCTGAGACATGTTGCACAGGTGAAGAAAGTCTCAATGTGGAAGGTGTTTCCCCCTCATTGTATAAAAGCAGTTTCACTTCCTCTTGCTAATTAGGGTCAGTCACTCTTGCCAGGGTTGTGGGCTCCTTCTTAGACACAAGAGGCAATTAGTTGCTAACATGGTACTTGATATGCCTACTTCTCTTAGCCTCTATTTTATTCCTCTGCCTTCTGGCAGGTGCTCCCCTTTGTTTTTCTTTGTGACAAAAGAAATGGAACTTCTGTAGAAGAGGAAGCGCACTGGTTAAAATTCAAATTTCAAATACGGGACCCAGAAAGTGAAAATTAATCATGGTACTTCAAACAGTGTAAGCAAAGTTTGATTAAACATATATGAAAACTACCACGTTGTTTGAATTATAAATTTATTGTTGCAAGAAGTTGAATATATCCAATCTTTTACAACAGAAAAAAAAAAAGAAATTAATTGAAAGAATGTGAAAGAGCTTTGAAAAGCTAAAGTAGAGAAAGTGCAGTTTAACCTCTAAAAAAATTGGATCCAGGGATTAGAGAGGTTGAGTGCCAGTTACTTGCTACATAATTTACCCTGGTATGACTGGGATTCTCTATTTTATAATGCTTCATGTTGCCCCAATTCTAAGTCTACATTTCTTCCAACATAACTATTAACAAAACCCACTATCACTTCTGAGATATAATTGCAATTTTTAAGGTGAGAGAATCTCTTATCCAACTAGAATCACTATCTAAACCTGATACATTCATGTACTCTTTCTGTAGCTCATTTGGTTATTTATTTATACCTGCAGTATTTATTTACCTACTATGTGTCAACTCCTGTTTTAGGTAATGGGAAAAAGCAGTGACAATATAAATGAAGCCCCAGGTCTCAGGAAATCTGTATTATATAAGTTTGAGGTCAATTCCTGAATGGCATGTAACCATGTGGTGTAGGTTTTCAATGCCATTTTCTGAGTGGTATTATGCAAGGATATTAATGAGTAGCAAATCTTGGAATAAGATTTACACAGTTGTCAGCTATCCTAAGTGGATCATTACCCCATTAATATTCTAGAGTCAAAGATATTATAGTACAAGTAAGCTGTGTTTTACTTTATTTATTTATTTTTATTTTATTGCAAGAAGCTTAAAAAATTTTGGAGACATTGGCACATTAGCCAAATGACTTTCTGTTTAGTGCTAAATATTTTTTTGCCTCTTCATCTTTTGAAATTATCACATTTCCAGGCAAGGAAAAAGTGTAGGTCAGAGGACTTTCCTCTTTCTATAAAAACAGTTTTATTTTGACACTATGATAATGAAAGATCATGGGGAAAGCACGTGTTGGGATAGTTACTTCAAAAAGGTTATACAATTGTGGTTGCTAACAGACCAATGGAATTCACATTTTTTCCTTTAGGTTTAATATAAATACTTATTTCTTTTCTCAGATAAGCTATGTTTAATATTGTAGCATAGAAACTTTATGCCCCCATCCTTTCAACTTCTTCCTCACTGATCAGAACTGTCATAGAATCTGATGACACAAAATAAATTAATATACTTTCTGTCTGGTTGGCTTCCCTAGTTGGAAAGCTTAGAAAATAGATAATACCCAATTGATTTTAATTTTCTATATTTTTCTTTTAATTATGATGCTCATTTATATTTTACTTCTGATTAGAGATAGTGCCTTTTCTTCTCTTGGTTTTAATAATATTTTCGTTCTGAGTTTCTATATCACATATTTCTAAAATTTCCAATTCCCAGTTTCAAACTTTCTTATATTTTAAGGTGTTTATTTTATTTTTTTATTAAATACTTTTGAATTTTATTGTTATTCAAGTACAGTTTTTGGAATTTTAAGGTATTTTAAGGAAGATTTTATATGTTTTACATTCAAAAATGAAAATATGACTATAATTTTCCATATAACACATATAGCATATACAATATATTTAACTATTTGTATGTTTCATATTATCTAATTTGTGAATGCAAAATTTTTGTAATATGTATACTGTGTGAGTATGTATGTTTATGTGAATAAGCAGCTCTTAAACATCTATGAACTCTTTAATCTCTATATTTGGATGACTCCCCAATCATGGCTGAGTGGTTACAAACAGGCCAATTAGAACATTGCATACCTTTGGCCTTTAGTTCAAATTTGGCACATACTCTAATTTGATCTAATTAAAATAAACTATTTAATTCTACCTCAAATAAACATTATTTCTTATTCAGCTTAAATCAGGTATATTCATTATGAGTCCACAGGGAGTGGAATGCAGTAAGGAGGAATTATGACAGAAAGAATGAGAGAAACCAGGTTTTGTGATGCCCATTTATCCAGAAGCCAAATACACCTTGTTGTGCTTTTTTTTTTTTTATTTACATAAGCCAGTAAAGGAAACTTGTGTGAATTGAGTTTTCTATCATTTGCATGCCAGAGATCCCTATATGATAAAATCAAGTACATCTTTAATAGTATCTAAACAGAGGATAGTGTCATGTTTGTTAATGTCAATCATATCTTGTTTGCATACTTATATGCATCCAATTGCTTTTCTCACAAAGATCCTACCTATTTTAGTACCTATTAAAATGTCTGGGCTTCAGTTTAGCAAGTTATACATGGGATTGTTTAGATGACTACTCATACTGTGCAGATATCAATGGATTCAGAACACTATTGATCATAAGTATATAGTTATTTTGTACTCCTAAAAACAAGCAGGCCGTTTATGTGTAAAATTCACTGTTTTAGATTAATTTTACATTGATTAATGTTAAAATGACAAAGACGTTCAATGATGGTCATATCCCTTTAAAGTCCATGTACAATATTTTCTCCCTTTTTCTGACTAAGCCATATATAAATTCTATTGAGGGTTTTGAGAAATATAACCTGAAAATATTAGTGAAAAAAGGAGGATGAGATTCTGCCATTTGTTTGCACAATGGTATAAATTTTGGCTAAAGTGATATTATATGATTCTAAGGGGAATCATATTTTTCTTGCCAGCTATTCTTTTTGCAAGAGTCCAGTGTCATACATAAACAAAGCTAATAATCCAAGACAATTTAAATATTTATTTTATATCAAGCCTTGAGTCTCATATCTAGTATAACTTGATAATCTACCAGGTTATTTGGAAATGAGTAGTAGGCTACTTTTCCTAAGGGAAGTAAAAACTAAAAAATAAAAAGCTATAGGCCTTTTCTATCTATACTCCTTTTCTTAAGCTGTTTTTGTGTCTCTAGATTTACCATTCCAAAGTAACAAATAGCTATATTTATTGATTAATTTAAAAATGAATGCAATGAAGAGAGAAAGAAGTTTCTCTGTATAAGGCAGAGCAGTCTAGATTACTGCCTGAACATTTACTAGATAAAATAGTCTTTAACACAGTTGACAAATGAGAAAGGAAGAAATGAAGAAAGAAAGGGGGAGAGATAAGAAAGAGTGAGAGAGAAAGAGACAAACAGAGAAATGCAAAGAATGAGACAAAGAGAGAGAGAAAGAGAGGGATAATTGTGGAAATAAGAGGAAGGGACTAGTCAAATAACATGTATGAATCACCCATGGACATGGATAATGTTGTGAAGATTGTAGGAGTGGAGGGGTGGGCTGAGTGGAGGAGGGCAAAAGGGGAAAATTGCAACAACTGTAATAGAAAATGCAGACAACTGTAATAGAACAACAATAAAGTAATTTATGGAAAACTTTCAATTAAAAAAAAGAAAGAGGCACAGAGAGCGGTAGAGAGAGAGATAAGAGACAGAGATAGACACAGAGAGTGAGAAAGAGAGAGACAAATAAAGAGACACAGTGGCAGATAAGATACAGAGAAAGAGACACAGAGAGAGAAACAAAGAAAGAGACATGGAGAAAGAGAGAAAGAGCAATTACCATCCTTTATACCTTTAGTGTCTGGCCCAGACAACTTCTATTGTGCCCCCATGGCCTGGAGAAAGAAGAGATCACATCTGGTATTGAAGTTAGTATTAACTTCGAAACCAGATAAATGTCCTAGGACTGTAGGATACTGATCGTTCAGAACGGTAACCTCTCCATAACTAGTCTTCTCTTCTTTGGACTGAAATAAAAACAAAAACAAATAAAATAAGACAAATTGCCCTCAGAACTCCCCAAAATATTTGCCTCTTCCTTCTGGAAGTAATGGAAAGGTACAGGTTATCAGTGTATGCCTAATTTTAATATAACCACCCTAAATTAAAAAAAAAAATCTATGAAATGGTTGAAGCAGATAATATCACTGTATTTTGGGTGAAAACCTAATTTTGAGTGGTCATGCAGTTTACTGATTCTTTCAATGTTAAGTGGATGTTCAAATGTTCATCTCCAAATTCAAACTTTTCCATACACATTACTGGATTCTATTGATTCCGTTAACTCACAAGAGTCCAGAATTTTTGTTAATAAAATAAGGGAGGAGTCTTCAGTTAGTCTTTGAATTGTGATCAAGAAAGTTGTAAATATTTAGAGGTTAGAAATGAAAATACATGACAGCTGTTTGATCTAAAATATGACAATATTTCTAAAGGATAATTGTTAGTTTTTTTTATTTATTTACATTATGTGAGATATTTTAACATTCCCAGTTCACTACCATATATTGTATAATTATGATTTCAGATAACTTAAGTGGAATATACATACTTTCTTACTTTAGTTTGGTCTATAGAGTAAACCCTTAGATAAGGAAACTTCTCAATTAATGTAGAGGCTAAATGTGTAATTTATATTTAACTCTTCTTTATTGTCTCATGAAAAATCTCATTAATGATCAGTATATTGCTTCACAGGAAAGAAAATCCTTCTTTACCCACTGTGACCACATTTCATAAAAACTTCATATAAAATATTTGACTATATGCTTCTATTTTAACTTATTGTCATTACATACTTTAAAATTATATATTGAACTTATAATATAATTCATGCAACTTTACATTTTCAGTGTGTATATTTTTATGTTATTTTTTTATTACATTTGCATTGAGTAGATCTTATAATGGCAGTTGAAATGGCATAAATGTAATTTTATATTACACAGAGTGAATATTTTGAAAGAGACCTGGGATGCCTATCTTACATATTTGACATTAATAAATTACATATTTAGAACTATTCAAAAAGCATTGAACATGATGTGATACATACAAAATTTCTAATATTATGTTTACACCTGCTTAGTATGATTAAAATCATGTGCGTATCATTGACATTGTGATTAGCATGAAATATTCCCTTTCTTTTTTCCCAACATTATATTATAATTTTTTCTTAGTTATATAAAAGATTATGAAAAGGAATATAGGTATTATAAATCCCCTACTCAGATTCAATATTAATTAACATTTTATCTGCACTCTTTCTCTCTCCTGCCTAAAGGTTTATTTTATTTTATTATTATTTTTAATATTGTTATTTTTGATAATATTAAAATAATATAATATTATTTTAATAACACCTATGAAATTTGCCTTGGACAGAGCAGTTGGTTCTGCTGGATTAAAGAGGATAGTGCCCATTAGTAGGAGATAAATACCTGAGTTCCACTGTTCCTTGGTAGAAAATTCAGAGTAATATTTGACTTGGTTTTTGGTGCTTCCCAAGTGGTACTCTGCTCTTGTTAACTGTAGCAGCAAGCTGACAATTAACATAAATTTTATTATCTCTGTTGCTTCTTCTTTTTTTCCTCTTACTTGTGTATCCTGTTGTAATCAAATGCAAGTCTGGCTGCCTGCCGCTTATGAAAGCTAATACTCAAGAAGCAGGGGTGGTGTAAAGGAAGTGGTTTATTTTCAAGTGCCAGCCACCTGAAAATAAACTACTTTCCTTTACATTAGCACCTGCCTCTTGAGTATTTGCTTTCATGGAGGCAGGCAGTAGGATCTGAGTCCAGTTACAGTTTCTGCCTACTCAAAATGGGACTGTGTGGACCCCAGTAAGGCCTGGAGGGCTCAGGCTGGGTGTCCCAGAGGTTTGTGGCAGGCTGACCCCATGGCAAGGATTGCAGGAATTTCCTAGCAGCTGCAGAGAGTTCTTTATCTCCGGGACTCTTCCTGCTCCCCCACTCAAGGCATCAGCCACATTTAAATGCTTTCTTGGTGAAAGGAAGCAATTTGTTGGTGGGCAGACAAGCCCAGTCTGGGTAAGTCCCTGGTGTACACAACCAGGAGCTACTGACCCACCATTTGGATTATTTGAATCATTTGGTTTTCTGTAGGGATCAATATGCACCACTTGACAGTAGGCACAGGTAAGTGACAAGAAAAAAAAAAAAAAATCCCAGTTTCCCAGTGTGGAATTTGGTTAGAATACTCTTTTGTTTGGTTTGGGGTACTGTTTAGTTTTATTGTTGTATACTGCTTTTTAACTGTCTGTTAGTTTTGTTTTTCTGTTCCACTATAGGAGCAGATCTGTTTCTGTTTGAGAGTTCTTGTCTGTTTCTTTCACCTGGTTATCTTCGTTACAGATCTCTTTTGTTTTCTTATCTTTTGGGAGGTTGGTTTGATATTTGCCATTTTGTGTACACCAAGAATCTGCTGTCTCTGTCATTTGGGTTGTGCCATTTGGACCTTGTAAAGGTCATTCGTGGTACAGGTTGTTACTGAGATAATATCTCGGTCATTTGGGCTTTTGTGCCACTTGTACCTCATCAGGATCATTTACATATGGCTCTGGTTAGTGTGAGATAAGGATCTAAGGCTAGTCTAAGCCCCTCCTTTTAGAGGATTTAGTTTGAACGTAATTGTTTGAACTTTGTCTTTGCTGTAAATTTTGTTGTTTCTGTTTTGTAAAGGAATGACTAGATATTTATTCCATCAGAGAGTCCATTAGGTCTCATTTTGGACTAATTAAAATTGTTTTGCTAAAGTTGTAGTAAAGTGGATGAAATTTCAAATGTGCAGGCTTTCATGTTGTTACATCATAAAGATTCTACTCAGAAAAGATTTAAGTATTTTCTGATTTGATAAGGTGGAAAAAACCTCATTCACCTCTCAACCAGTAAAACTCAGGAAGAAAAGAAAAAAAAATGAGTCTTAAACACTCTGAATTCTCTATCTCTGGAGGCTCAGGAGCTGCAGTCCTGGGAACAAGCCCAAGGCTGATAGCTCCCTGCCTCTTCTCCAGATTCCTTAAAGATTTCAAAAGCACTAAAGAGTGACAGCTCACTTTTAAGTACATTAAAGTAATGCAATAATTACCAAGAATAAGAATGTGAGGAGTTTCCCAAACCTACAGATATTGTAGGAAAAGCCTAATGGCAACTGTGCAGCATGTCTTCTTTGCCCTGAGAGGCTAATTAAAGCTCAGTCTTGAAATTCCATACAATATTCCAGCAAAGTAGATGGAAGAAAGTCTATATGTTCAATTGTTATTCTGCTTGTGTTTATGCAAATAATCAGGTGAAATTGAAATTAGATTTAATGCAGTAAGTGAATTGGTCCTAATTTGGTTCTTTTATAAAACTGAGCATGATTTTAGGAGAAAAAATGTTTCAATAAAATCAATTATAAACAATTATGGAAATTAGACTAATTCAGAGAATTGCCTATAAGATTTTATTTCTCACCTATCAATTAAACTGGATCCTAAACTTTTATAGTTTTTGTAAACATTTTGTCTACAACCATCTAACTTCCACAGAAATGGAAGAAAAATTAACAGTGGGGTTTTCTAACAGTGGAACATTGTAACAAGGAGTTGTAACCCACTTACCACCATTCTTTTGACATTGTTTCTAAGTGCTAACTCTGACTAATAGCTTGTAAAGGAGCAGTAAGTGTGTGTAACAATCCTAAGTACAGCACCTATTTATGATAAAAACACTCAGCAAAATTGAAATAGAGGGACTATACCTCAACATAATAAAGGCCATATATGAGAAACATACAGCCAGTATCATACTAAATGGTCAAAAACTAAAAACTTTCCTCCTAAGATCAGGCAGAAGACAAGGGTGCCCACTTTCACCAATTATATTCAACATAATATTGGAAGCTCTAGCCATAGCAATCAGAAAAGAAAGAGAACTAAAAGGCATCCAAATTGTAAAGGAGGAAGTAAAGCTGCCATTGTTTGCAGATTACATGATAGTACACATAGAAAACTCTGTAGACTACACAAAAAATCTACTCAACCTAATAAATTAATTTATCGAAATATCAGGATAAAAAGTCAACATTCAGAAATGAAAGGCATTTTTGTACAGCAAAAATGAAATATCAGAGAGAAATTAGGAAAAATTTCCATTTACTATGGCAACAATAAAAATAAAATACTTAGGAATAAACTTAGCCAAGGAGGTAAAAGACATGTAATCAGAAAATTACACAACACTGAAGAAAAAAGTTAAGGAAGACACAAACAAATGGAAGCATATACTGTGTTCATGGATTTGAAGAATTAACATCATCAAAATGTCCATACTAACCAAAGCAATTGATAGATTCAATGCAATCCCTACTGAAGTATCAATGTCATATTTTACAGGTATTGAACACTTAAAAAAATATATATGGGATCATAAATGACCCCAAATACCTGCAGCAATTTTGAGAAAGAAGTACAAAGTAGGAGGGATCACAATACCTGATATTAAACTGTATTACAAGGCCACTGTAATAAAAACAGCCTGAAACTGGCATAAAAACAGGCACTTAGAGCAATGGAACAGAATGGAGAGCCCAGAAATAAATCCAAGTCTCTATGGTGGATTAATATTTAACAAAAGGGGTAGAAGCATAAAATGGAGTAAAAAGCCTTTTCAACAAATGGTGTTGGGAGATCTGGACAGCTACATGCAAACTAGATCACCAACTTAAACCATACACAAAAATAAATTCAAAGTAGATAAAAGACTTAAATATAAGTTGTAACACCATAAAAGTCCTACAGGAGAACACAGGCAGGGAAATCTTAGATATTCCACACAGCAATATTTTCACCAATATATCCCCTAGAGCAATGGACATAAAGGAAAGAATAAACAAATGTGATCTCATCAAAATAAAAATATTTTGTACAGCTAAAGAAAACAGTATTAAAATTAAAAGAGAAACAACTGTATGGAAAACATATTTCCAATGATACCTAAGACAAAGGTTTAGTCTCCAAAATATATAAATAACTCACAGGACTCCACTCTAGGAAGACCCCCCCAAAATTTTTTAAAAAATGGGCTAAGGACTTAAACAGATACTTCTCCAAGGGCCCAGAGGCATATGAAAAGATGTTCGCATCACTAGTCATCAGTAAGATGCAAATTAAAACCACAAGGTGATACCACTTCACACCAATGAGAGTGGCCATCATAAACAAATCAATGAACAAGTGTTGGAGAGGATGTGGAAAAAAAGGGAACCCTACCGCATTGTTGTTGGGATGGCAGAATGTAGCCACTGTGGAAAACAGTATGGAATTTCCCCAAAAAATTAAAAATGGAGCTGCCTTTTGACCTGGCAATTCCAATGCTGAGATTATACCCCAAGAGCCCTGAAACACCAACTCAAAAGAACCTATGTACCCCAATGTTCATAGCAGCACAATTCACAATAGCTAAGGGCTGGATGCAACCTAAGAGCCCATCAGTAAATGAATGGATCAAAAACTATGGTACAGCCCTGGCTGGTGTAGCTCAGTGGATTGAGCATGGCTTGAGAATCAAAGGGTCCCTGGTTTGATTCCGAGTCAGGGCACATGACTGGGTTGGGGGCCAGGTCCCCAGTAGGGGGCACATGGGAGGCAGCCACACATTGATGTTTCTCTTCCTCTCTTTCTCCTTCCCTTCCCCTCTGCCTAAAAAAACAAACAAATAAATAAATAAAATCTTAAAAACAAACAAACAACAACAACAACAAAAGAACTATGGTACATTTACATGATGGAATACTATGAGGCAGAAAGAATGAAAGAGCTCCTACCCTTTGCAACAGAATGGATGGAACTGGAGGGCATTATGCCAAATGAAATAAGCCAGGCAGTGAAAAACAAATACCATATGATCTCACCTATATGTCAAACCTAATCAACAAAACAAATGAATGAGCAAAATATAACCTGACACTTGGAAATAAAGAACAAACTGACAGTGACCAGAGGGGAGGGAGAGAGAGATAATGTGGAATAAAAGGGAAGGGGCAAGCAAAGAAACACAAGTAGAGGACTTATGGGCACAGACAATAGGGAGATTGACTATGGGAGTGGGTGGGTATGGTGTAGGGCTGAGCAATGTGGAAAAAGGTGGGACAACTGTAACTGAACAATAATAATTTTTTTTAAAAGAAGAAAAAACAGAATCCTAGGAACTAACATCAAAAGATACAGACTATGGTTATCAGGCATCCCAGCCCCAGAAGATTTGCTGACCTTCATTCATGGAGCTAGGATGATATGGAGCTACGATGATGTAAAACCAGGATGACATGAAGCCAGGATGACTAAACCAGGATGATGCACACTGAACTATTGCCTAATCAGAATGGACTATGCTAGCCTGCATTTAGAGAACTTTTCAACTCCTTCCCTGATCTCATTGTTCTATCCACTCTTCCACATTATAAAAACTTCTGCCTCCACTAAGAGGAGGAGATCTTTGAGACAGAGTCACTCATCTCAGAAGGAGGTGGGCTTTGAGACATGAGTCCTTCATCATCCAGGTTGCTGGTCCCTGAAATTAAACCATGTTCCTTTGTCAGCACCTGCCTCTTGAGTATTGGCTTTTGTAGCAGCAGGCAATTGGACCTCCTTTTAATTACACTTGTATTAACTTTTATATAAACTACATTAACCCAAGTTATGTTTTAAGGTTTGTTTTTAAAGAGGTTTCAAATTAAGGTAATCAAAATTGTTTCTTAATCATTCTATTTAACTTATCCCTTATTCTTTATCCCTTCTATTTTTTACAAACAGAAACTCAGTTCTTGATGCTTGTTTAAATTCAGGTTAAATATATTACTTATAGAAATGTAAATTTCAGCCCTGGCTGGTGTAGCTCAGTGGTCTGAGTGTGCGTGGTTAGATTCCCAGTCAGGGCACATGCCTGGGTTGCAGGCCAGTTCCCAGCAGGGGACGCACGAGAGGCAACCACACATTGATATTTCTCTCCCTCTCTCCTTCGCTTCCCCTCTAAAGATAAATAAAGAAAATCTTTAAAAAAAAGAAATGTAAATTTCATACTGCATCAGAAGACTCGGTTTTCCCAATATCCATGAGCAAAATTTGACCCTTCAGTTACTTGATTAAATTTTGTAGAAAATTAAATAATTATGTATGTTTATATAAAAGAGATAAAATTGAAACAAGGATTTGGTGGCTCTTCAACATGAAGTTATTGTTTACATACAAGTTTTCTAAAGGAGCTGCAAATCCATCAAAATTCATCCAATCAAAGGTAGTCTTATTAAAGTTTCTCTTGGCTAGTGTGAAAAAAAGTAATTTTTATAGTTACTGTTGAAAACTATGAAAGAAAAACAGGAAGCAACAATCTGAAAGTAATGTGTTTAGTCTCTTGTTATCATAAAATAATTTTAGTAGAGATCTATAAGAGAAGTGAAGACAGGAATTTTGAAATAACACTCTGTGTAATATTGTTTGTTCACATTTTTCTTTTTCTTTTTTTTATTTTTCAATTACAGTTGACATTCAACATTATTTCAAGTGTACAGCATGGTGGTTAGACAATCATATACATTAAAAAGTGATCCCCCAATATTTCAAGTACCAACCTAGCACTATCTGTAGTTACTACAATATTATTGATTAAATTCCCTATGCTGTGCTTTTTATCCCCATGACTATTTTTTTAATTAAA
>PVKU01009763.1:0-58712 GCA_004027475.1 Anoura caudifer
CCCCCCCCCCCCCCCGGCTCTCCCCACTCCCCCCACCCCAACCCCCTCTCCTCTCCTCCTCCTCTTTTTTAGAAGCAGCGATCGGAGATGGATGTCTCTCTTTGCCCGGCCAAGTGTAGTTTCTGGCGGATTTTCTTGCTGGGAAGCGTCTGGCTGGACTATGTGGGCTCCGTGTTGGCTTGCCCAGCGAATTGTGTCTGCAGCAAGACGGAGATCAGTTGCCGGCGGCCGGACGATGGGAACCTCTTCCCGCTTCTGGAAGGGCAGGATGCGGGCAACGGCACGGGGAACGCCGGCCTTAACATCACTGACATCTCGAGGAACATCACCTCCATGTAAGTCGGGCGCCGCTCCCTGCCTGCCTCCCCCTCGCCCGCGGCTCTCGCTCGCTCTTCCTCCTGGGGCCCGCGTCAGGCTCGCTCTGGCTCGGGAGATGCTCCGGGCTGTGCGTGCAGGTGACTCGGGCCCTGTCCAGGCGTGATCCGTGATGCCCGTGTGCCTCTGCTGGGAGAGGACCCCCTGCCGGCGGCGAGGGCACGGAGGGGGGGCACCTGGCTCCCCCCCAACCCTGCATCTTGTTCTAGGGTGCTAATCAGGTTCTTTTCCCCCCACTAAACAGCAACAGTTTGGCCACGCTCAAGTAGAATAAAGTAGATGAGGTTCGGGTCCCTGGCAGCCGTGGTGGCTGCGACAGCGCCTCAGTGCTTAGCCCAGGAGGGAAGGTGACAGAGAGGGACTGGTTGCGAACCACCAGAGATGTTTAACTGTTTCATTTTGGACACAGCACAGCGTGCTGACAAGTAAACAAGTTTCGAGCTGGCTGCTGGGGCTGGGAGAGAGACTTTGGACATGTCAGGGCTGTCGGGGCCTCAGGGCCTCCCCGCCTTCCCTTCTCCCTTGTCTGCCCTCTCCAGCCCCATTTTTGGCGTTTCTGAGACCCCCTCCCCTCTTTTTTAACCTCCTCTGCATCTGGCCGCCAACCCATCATCCCTGTCCCGGCTTGGAGAGCTGCTCTGGGAATTGGGAGCCAGGGTGGGGAAGGGAAGAGAGGGCTTGCCTGTTTTGCAGACGGGTGGGGGGGGGGGGCGGGTTCTGATAGGATCGTGCAAATCCGTTTATTTGGAAAATTGAACTCTGACCGGCCTTGGCGTGCTTCTGCCCCGCAGAAGTGAGACCTGTGGTGGCCTGCTCTGTTCTGGCTGGTTTTCCTTGGCAGGGAAGGAGGCAGGAGCATGGGTGGGGAGAGGAAGCCTGGGGTCCAGGGATCCTGCCCATCTTTCCTTCCCTTGACCTCATCCAGGTGACCCCCTCCCTTCCTGCCATCCAGAGAAGGATGGGGATGGCCCTGGAATGGGTCGGGGGAGGCTCTCGCCCATCTCCCCCCCAAAGTCCCACCCCTGGGGGACTCCTAAAGTGGGTGGGATGCTGACAAGGGTTGCACTGGAGTCCTGGCTGGGGTCTGAGGAAGGCGTTTGGGTGGACTCAGGAGGGGCCAAGCTGCCATTGGTGCTGTTCTCCCTGGCGCCAGCCCTCCCTCCACCTCAGCCCCAGTGTGATGGGGCTGCGAAGCCCTGAGGAATTGCAGCTCTGCGCTCTCCCAAGCCTGCCAGCTCTCTTGGCTTCATGGAGACTCTGCCAGCATTCTTGCAGCTTAACACTCTGAGGGGAAGAGTACAACCAAGGAGGTGTTGCTGCCTCTTGGCCCAGGAGGCCAGCCCGACCCGTGTCTTGGCTGTGCCATTCACCCCCTCACCCCCTTAAGCCCGGGGCTGGCTGGAGACAAGATAAACGCACAGGAGAGGGTGGAGGCAGGAGAAACAGAAGGGTCCCAGCTGTACCTCTCCCATTTTGTAGGCCACAGCATTCCAGCGTCCCCAAGGAGGCAGGGACAAGGGTCTGGAGTGAGGTTGTTGGGGAAACTCCGAATTGGAAGTACACTACCAGGGTTGTATGTGTGTGGAGGGGGGTGGGGGGAGGTGGGCACAGCTCAGCAGGGGGTCCACGGGTTCAGGAGCTGGACCCAGGGATTCCCAGGGGATTGAGTGGGCCAAGGGTTGGAAAGAAGGCCCCCTAGCTGCCCACCGTGGGTCTCTGGGAGCCGAGAGCCGCATCTGGAGTGTGCTCTGCTCCAAGGATGTGTGTCTGCGGCCAGCCGGTGGGAGGCAGGGATGGCCACGGCCACGCAGGCTCTTCCCAGCTGCTCAGATGTGCGGCTCTTCTGAAAATGATGCTGGAGGGGCAGCCTGGTGGGGGAGAGTTCGGTGTTCTTTCCAGGCAGATGGTCCAAGATAGGGATGCAGGAAAGGTCGGTGATGGGGCAGCCTCTTGTCCCCTTTGCCACTGGAGGACCCCAGAAGGGCATGTGGGGGGACCGTGAGCTGGCAGTGCATTGGAAGCCCCTCCATGCGGGTTCCCATCCTTGTCTCAGGACTAGGGCTTGTTGGCAGGAAGTCAGGGCTCTTTTCTTAAGTCTACCCCAACACCTACGAGCCCCAGCAATGGGATTCTCATTGGAGCTCCGCTGACTGGCAGGTGGGGCAGGTCGGAGGTCGTGGGTCAGATGACCCTTCCTCACCCTCCTTCTCCCCGGTGCCCTGTTATGTCTATGGCTGGTATTGACTAGAGCCCGGGAAGGGCCCTGCCTTCAAGCCTGGAGGCGGAGGGTGGTGGAGAGTGGGAGTGGAGCCGTGCTGAATTGGGGACCAGCTGTCCTGTCCCGTCTGACCCCCAAGGGGGTGGCAGCATCACTTTCCTTGGGGCACACAGCCCTGCTGGAGAGCCAGGCTGAGACCTTGGTGTGCCCCACCCTGAAGCCCAGGCACCCCACTCTGTGGGGCTACCCTGGGGAACAGGTGGGAAGGAGGGCCTAGGGCCCAGAGGAGCCCTCTGGGCTGGGTTGGGGGCTTCCTTTGGTGTGACCCCAAGGGAGCTTCAGCTGAAGCCTGGGCTTTGCTGGAGATGAGTGTGATGCCACCAGAGAGCAAGAGCAAAGGGCCCCGCAGCCCTCCATCAGCCTGAAGCTCCGGGTGCGGGGGTATGCCTAAGGAGGCAGCCTGGGCCAGGCTCTGGGGCATGAAGAAGAGGCTGGGCAGGAGGAGCTCAGGGAACCTGGGGGTGCCCTCCATGATTTGCCCCCTGTTCTTGGGGCCGTGGTCCTTTCTCTCAGGGGAGGGGTGTGACGTGGCTCCTGTGTGCCCACGGGAGGCCACCCCAGGGCCCCTGTGATGGGGACGCTGCCTCCTGTGAGTATCAGGAGGAAATCAGCTGCCAGGCCTCAAGACAGAAGTGTGGTTCTCACCTCCGCCCCTCCCGGTGCCGGCTGCTCCCCAGGGCCCTCCCTTTTGGCCTCTTTGTGTTCAGGAGGCCAGTCCCTTTGCCACCGGTGCTCTGACACACAGTCACCTCACCTAGAAGGGCCCTGTGCAGCCGCGCCCAGCCCAGGCTCTGACGTCACAAAGGCAGGAGGGTGGTGCCTCGGGGGTGGCTGCCTGGGCCACCTCTGTAGGCTGGGGGCTGCTTGGGGCTGGGTTGGCACAGAGCATCTGCTGACTTTTAGGAAGGAGGTAGAGGGGGAGGAGATGGCATCCCTGAGCTGTATGTTCTTGGGTTGGCTCCCTGGGCTCTCGCAGACTGTGGGCTCTTGGCGGGGAAGTGGTGGCCACCAGCTGGCTCCTGGCTCCAGCCACCCTGGGTCCCTGGTGACTGCAGCCCTCTAGCTCTCCCGGCAGGCCCTGGCCCAGCTGGGTGAAGGATCACTCTGAGCTTTGGCTGCTGGACCAGCTCCCTGACTCTCAGCCTTTCCAGGGATGCAGGGGACTGGCAGCCTTGACATCGACCAATGAGAGCTGGGAGGCTGACAGGAGTGTGGGCCAGGCCCCATAGGCTCTGTGGGCTTGGTCAAGAGCCCCAGGACAGGGCAGGCCTGAGGGAGGAAGGCTGAGGTGTGAGGGGCCTTTGAGGTGCAATTGGGAAGGGGGAGTGGTTACAGCCTGGGGGAAAGAGGTACCCCAGGATGGTAGTTGGGGACCTTGGCCTGCAGAGGCCCTGGGATTTTGCCTGGAGGCCAGACTGGTAGGTGGTGGGCTCCAGCCCCTGAAAGCCAAGGTCAATCCCCTGAGGGGCCCAGGGCGTCAGCTGAGCGGCACCAGGGGACCCAGCACAGGATAGCACCAGCCCAGCCTGACCCTGGCTTTGAGAGCACTTGTGAGCTGCCCCTGGAGGGCTGTGCCTGGAGCCTGGGGTCCTGCCTGGCCTGAGTGCTGGGTGCTGCTGTGTGAAGAGGGACTCTCTCCACCCTTGCCCTGCCTCTGTGTGTCTGCCCCCACCCCAGCTGGCTCCTGGGTGCTCTTGGGTGGTGTGTGGTTCTCCCTCCCGTGGCCCCTGCCGGGACTGTGGCATCTCCACTGCTGCCTGGGGTCCCTGTCTAAAGTGCTTGTTGAATGGCTTGTCTTGGGATCCCCGCGGGCCTCCAGTGGGCCAGTGGCAGGTGGATTCGGGAAAGGGACAGACCTGCGAGTCCTATGCCTGGTGCCGGCCGTATCCTGTTATGAGCCACGGCAGACAGCTGTAGCCTTTCTGAGCCTGTCTATTCAACTATGAATTGAGAACCTAGGACAGTATCCCTTCCATCTCGGACACATGCCATCCCAGGGCCCGAGGAGTGTCCCCGAGGAGGCTCTGCAGGTCCCCCACCTTCGAGATTGGTGTCGAACCCTGTGGGTCACTGGCCGCAGCTCCCTCGCTGGCCACGGGCTGCTGGCCATCTTTGGAGAACTCTGAGCTGCACAGAATGGACTCCGCTGTCCAGCCCGAGTGCTGCCCACAGTGAGAGGGCGTGGGGCCTGCAGCTTCTCAGGAGAGCCCAGACCCTGGCTCCAGGGCTCCCTGTGGACGCTGAGCTCAAGGCAGGGGCAGACGTCTCTGCAAAGCTTCCGCTCATCGCCAAGCGCGGGCCTCCGCTGGGTGTGAGAGGAAAATGTCAGAACTTCTACTTCAAATTATTTGCCTCTAGAAAAGGGAATATTTCATATATGGATCGCAGCATGTGATTTAATAAATATGTGTGTTTGGGGTTAGGAGATAAAGCTCTCATTGCTAAGGCATACTTAATCAAATAGGTGTGGTACTCAGCGCTGTGCTTTGGAAGGGTCTGAGCTTGAGAGGAGATGGGTGACCCCAGAAGAGGGGTCATCCCGCAGCCCCAGCTCCCCTCTTGGCTCAGTTCCAAGGAGGGTTTGGTTAATTGGAGGGGGCAGGGGTGATGTAGGGAGAGCTCAGGCTGGGTGGCACCGTGGGTCTCAGTTCCCGATCAGGATTCTGGCTGCCCCTTAGTTCCTGGGTGTGGGCCAGGCCAGTTCTCACAGCTGCCTGCTGTCCCCTCCGCATGCTGCCTGGGGTCCCCTGTAGCAGGCTGTCCATCCCTGTGATACCCCAGCGCTGGCCTCCAGCACACTTCCCCAGGTGTAGTGGTTGAGTTTATTTCTGTGGCAGCTACTGGAGGTGCATGAGCAGGGATGATGAGCCCCATTTTACTGATGAACAAACGAAGTAACGAGCAGAATTTGAGGCCCAGTGCTTGAGTTGTGGGGCTCGCAAAAGGAGAGAACTAGATGGGTTTTGAGGCCCCTCCTCTGGGGCTCCTCCCAGGACCTTCCTGGTTCTGTGCACCCCACTTGCCCTCTGGCTGTGGCGGCCCTTCACTTTTTCTCCCCAAAGGCGTTGTCATGGGAATGGCCCACCTGTGAGGTACTTGTGGGGCATGGTGTAGTGTTGGGCAGCATGGCTGGACTGGAGGCTGGGCTCAGTCTCCCAGGTCTGCCGGTGGCCCCTGAGCCATCAGCTCAAGTCATCTGCCACCCTTGAACCTTCCTCGTCTCTGCTCTGGGACCCACGAGTCCCCTTTGGGCCAGGCAGCTTGGGTTCGGTCAGCAAGAGCGAGGGAGGGCCTTCAAATTTCTGCCTACTGCCCGGAATGTGGGGCCCTCGGGGACGCAGTGCTGGAAGGTATGGCTGCAGTTACCGCTTCCCTCGTGGTACCCACGGGGGTCCCATGAGAGGTCTAGAGAGGGGCTGCAGCTTTCCTGGGGTCTGCTGGGTGCTGGGAGGCTGTTTTCCCAGGAGTGGGCTCTGCCTCCGCCTCCTCCTCTGCCCTGGTGCCCGTTCTGGGCACTCTGTCAAAGCCAGGGCCTCGCCCACTACACAGTCTCCCTCTGGGGCGATGTTTCCAAATCCAGGGTCCCCAGGGGCAACAACTATGCGAGGATGGCAGCCCCAGGGCCCCTCACAGCCGGCAGTGGCCCACACCAATTAGAAATCCGCTGGCGAGGCGTCTCTGAGCTCTGTTTACGTCCAGGGTGGGAGTCTGTGGGCCTGGCAGGCTCCCGAGCCTGTCCTTTCTGGGGAGCCTCTCCTCTGCTCCCCTTAAACCCCTGCCTACCCCTTCTCTGGTTTACCCCTCCAAAAGTGTCCTGGGGTCTGGGTGGCAGGAGACTCCGGGCTCCTTCCCCAGGCAAACACCGTTGAGCACAGTGCCCCCAGCAGCTCCTCCAGGCCTGGCCTCTTCCCAGCTTTTGACAAATGCCTTCCTTCCCATGGGCCTCAGTTTATTTACCTGTGAACACTGGGAACCACACTCTGAGGTTCACACCCTGTGTCGTATCTGCGAAGGGAAAGCTGTTGGAACCTGAGCACCAGTAATAACCGGCCTTTCTGAGCGCTTCCTCTGTTCTAGACACTGTTCCAGGCACTTGGGAGGTCATTACGGCACCACACCAGGCCTGTGAGAGAAGTGCTGTCGTCAGGCCCACTTTACAGATGAGGAAACTGAGTCCAGCGACGGCATTCACCTTAACTTAGGAGGCCAGTAAATGGCAGAGCATCTGATCTTCGATGCTCAGCTGCACTGCCCTGTGCCTAGTAACGCACACTGCCATGCACACGCACCACATGTTCACAGACGGAAGACCCTCACAATGGCCTGGTAAAGGGCAGGAATGGGCGTGGGGGTCCAGGAGGATTTTCCACTTGCTGATGTTTCAGTGCTGTGGGTGAGAATTGCCATGGCTGTGGTTGGGGGGGAAGGCAAATGAGATACTGATGGGGGTGGTGGTGGCCCATCGTGGCCAGGCTTCCAGCACTACGAGAGGCTCAGGGCTTGTCCTGCTGACCTGTAGCCTCTCCTGAGGTCGTGTCTCAGCCGAGCCTCTTCCCAGGCCTCCTCGACCGACCTGTGGCATCCCGGCCTCTGAGGTCAGGTCAGCGCCCACGGGGACCAGGTGCCAGCTGAGGCTGGCGGGGACGCAAGAAGCTGGCGGCCGGGTCCCAGACAGCTCTTCTATGGGCCAAGGCCTGGTCAGCAGGGTGGTGTCCCTGCCTGCCCCCAGCTGGGGAGGGAGGAAGGGAGAGCAGAGGTCTGGGAGCTTTTCCTAGGGGGGATTTGGGGCTCTGGGGGCTGGAGGTCGATGTTTAGAGCATCTTTCCGTGGGGTGAACTCAGTTCTTCCTGGCCCTTCTCTTGCTTCCTCCTCAAAGTAGTGACTTTGACTCTCCTTGGCCCCATCTGTCTCCCCTGCCTGCGCCTGCGCCCAGTTTGGCTCATGGAAGCACCGAGCTCTCAGCACAGGGGTGAGCTGGAGGACCCAGCAAAGGGCTATGAGTGCAGGGCAAGCCCTGGTGGGCACACCCTACTTTTGCTGCTTCTTGGCTGGATGAGTTCACCATATCATAGAACCTCTCTGGCCTCCGTTTCCCCTCCTGGGAGTCAGGGTCTGTCCGGCCCACAGGGTCACGGTCCAATCAGCGTGGCGTTGTACTCCCTTCAGCTCTCTGAACTGGTGGGCCCCATGGCAGTTCTGTCCATTTCTGGGTGTCCGGGAGCGTTTTTGAGTTAGGAAGAAAACCATGACTTGGAACCATAAATCATCCAATTTGGAAAGGGGCTCAGAAATCATTGGAGCCAAACCCAGTTTTACAGAGGAGGAACTTGAGGCTCAAGAGAGGTGACAGGACAGTCACCCAGCAAGCTCCTAGCACAAGGCAAGCAGGCAGCACCCCCCAGGCCTGGCTCCCCCTCCCCCACCCCCAGCCTCTGCTTTGGCACCAAGGGGTTTGGCTTCTTCCAGAGGTGGGAAAGGAACTCTTAACCTCCTGCGAAGAGAGAGCAGAGAACGAAGGGAGCAGTCTTAGACTCGAGGTGCTCCTCTCCTGCCTCCCACGGTAAACTGGACTGTGTGCACGTCTTGGGGTGCGTCTTCGTGCACCCCAAGCGACGCTCTTCTGTCCCCTGCACACCACGTCTGAGGTCTTGTAAACAAGCCCTAAAGCCTTTGGCTTCCTGCCTGCCAAGCTGGTGTGCGTCTAGACCCTCGGTGGCCACCAGAGGGCAGTGCTGTGCGCAAGACCGTCTGAGACTGGCGGCTGGCTTCCCAGGCAAGAGCTGGGGATGTGACACCAGCCTGGCGAGATGTGTGCCAGTTTCCAGAGCTTCTCCTGAGCCAGGGCTGAGTAGGGAGGTCCACTCGCCGCCCCCTCACCCCGTGGGTTCTGTCTTGGCAGAGCCAGCCCAGCCTCCTGCGTGCCTGCAGCAGAGGGGTGTGAGTCCTCTGGACTTCCGCTTCCTAGGAGGAGGCTGGGAGAGTGTCCCCTGTGGATGGAGGTCAGCCCGGAGCACCCTCCTTCCTCCACCATGGGTCTCAGTGGCAGCAGGAGGGACCAGTGCACTGCCTGGGGGGAATGGGTGTAAGTGACTGGGCGCTCTTGCTGCGCAGGGAGATCATCCTGCTGGGGACCCAGAGAAGGCAGCAGCTGTGGAGCAAGTGAGTGCCTCAGGCCACATACAATATGCCACTGGCCCAAGTGTGAGGGTATCCCTCACCTCTCCCTGCTGCTGCCCCCCACCCCGGAATGCCCTGCTAAGCCCTGGAGTTTTAGATACCAAGTAGCTGTTCCTTAAATCCCAAGTCCTGATATGATATTTACCAGAGAGTGTGGGGCGGTCTCCTAGCCTCTCCACACCCTGTCTCTGCTCGCCCAGAGGCCCGTCATCTAAAGGGACTGCATGAACGGGCCTCCCAGAACAGGGGCGTGGGCCTTACCCGGACTGGTCGCTGGTGGCTGTTTGCTTTCTGGGAGCGCTGTGGGCTCTTCTTGGTTGTTTCCCCACAGCCTGGTATTTGAACAGGTTGTTCTGCCGCCTCGGGGGTGGGGCGAGTTCATGGGGCTGGGGCCCTCGGTTCTGTCCCTGACCAGCTATGCCGTGGCTGCTGGGCACTGCCGGTGGGGCCCTATCTGTTGTGGTCAGTCTTTCCCCACCTACTCATTGCTGACCCCCTTTTTTTTGAGGCTGGTACCCTAAATGGCAGGGAGGAAGCTAACATTTGTGGTCCCACGGAGCCAGAGATCATTTGCTTATGTAGGGCAACTATTAAATAAAGTGTGAGATCACAACTGTCCCTCTGACTAGCTGGGACCCTGAGCTGGCTACTTTTCTTGGTCCTTGGTTTCCTCATCTGAAAACTGGAGATAATAGTGACATTGGGTTAGTGCAAAGTTTCAGCGAGAACGTGTGTATGTGTGCCCCTCTTCCCACGACCACGCTCCAGAACGTCCTCTGCACCAGCATGGACCCTATTTACCACCTTCTTCTGTTCTTGCTGCATCCAGTCTCTCCTCTTTCCAGACCGTCTTATACACCTAGACAGATTGGCCTTCGAATGCAGGGTCTTCCGTTAGGGCAATTCCAACTGCGCCCGAGCTTCTCAGTAGCTCTTTGGTCTGCGAGGCAGCTCCAAGTAGTGGTGGTAACAGTGGTCTCTTTGCCCGAACAGCCTTCAGTTTAAACCCTGGCTCTGCCCCTGCACAAGTTTAGGCAAGTCCCTTAACTTCCCCGAGTTCAGTTTCTCCCTCTGAACAGTCAGGCCAACTCTCTCTGTCTGCGCAGAGAGGGCGGGGAGGGTTACACGAGTTCGTGGTGGGTGCCTGGCATGGGATGGGTGCAGGAGGCCCAAGTGGCAGGTGCTGCAGTGGGAGGCTCTCAGAGGTGATGGGCAGGGACATTTCTGGGTCCTTGGAGAGTGGGTCAGAGGTTGTTTCTCGGAGAGAGCTGGCACCTGAGCCATAGCTATGGGGGACCAAGATGGTGCGTATTTCAGAACGGTTACAAAGTAGCTGAGACACATGCCATCAGAAAGAATGGGGAGGTTGCTATGGTTCCTGCTGACAGACTGAGCTGGGGTCCTGAGTGGCAGCATGTCCCAGGCAGAGCCTGCCTGCTGCCCACCGTCCTCGTGTTCTGGCCCCAGGGGTTTGGATGCCAGGGATTCCCCTGCAGGAAAACTCAACAGCACCCCTGACCCCTTATAGGTGTTGTCCCCATGGTTTCACTGCGGCTGTCACCCTGGTCAGCTTCCCACTCACCAGCTCATTCCCTCCTGGCTATTGCAATGGCCTGAGTCTATCAGCTACAGGTGGGGCTCCAGGGCCAGCCCCAGGACAAATTGTGTAGGGATCCAGTGACTGTAAGTCTCTCCTGTCCACACCTAAGAGCCTCCCACCCACGTTTGCTCCAGTTCCGTGTTGAGCCACAAGAGGGCACTAGACCATGGTCTCTGCAGGGAGGGAGGTGCTGCTTGGCTGGTCCTACTGCGACTGTGCCTTTGATTGAAGCCCCGAGTGGCTCCTTCCCGATGCCAGCATCTCTGAAGGCCATGGCAAGTCGGCTTGATGTCACCAGAGCCCAGAGCATGGAGCTCAGTAGTAAAAGGCCATGGAATCTGGCATCGCGCTTGGGTTCCAATCCTTGCCCCCACCTTGCTTGTTTTTCTGAACTTGGAGTAAGTTATGTAGTTTCTTTAGGACTCCCTTTCCTCACCTGCAGAGTAGGGTGTTACTGGGAGGCATTGCCATGGGGGTTAAATGGCGTGATGTGCGGGTTGGGTCTGGAACGTGATGGGTGCTCCGGGACTGGCCACGTGTTTCTTTCTGGGAGGATGATGAAGTTAGGACACTGCACAGAAGAGATTTATGGGGTCCTGTTGGCCTGGGGGGCTCATTTCACTCCCCAGGACACTCTCTATGGTCCCAAGTCCCCTGGGGGTGGCAGTGACCCCCAGTGGCTGGAAGGGAGAACAGCACTGCATTTACATCTGGTAGGGTGGCCCTGGAGGGCTATGTTGGGGAGCTGCTGGGTGTTGGGCAGATGAGGATGAATCTGTGTTAGGGGATGTTGGCTTCAGGGGATTTGTCAGCCAAATTTCTCCCCCCTCAGCATGCTGGTGGTTCTGAGCTGACTCTCTGAGAGCAGTAGTGTGGCGGTGGCCCCTGAGGGTGTTTGTTACCTGGACCAGTGGTCTGAGGTCACAGCCACAGAGCATGTATGTGCAGATGGCGGAGTGGTAGCTGGCCGGTCCTGCCATCGAACAGCCAGGCTCTTGTGGTGCATCCTGGGCTGCTACCTCTGTGAGATGCTGCAGCCCGTCACCTCCCAGGTTGGGCATGGCCATAAGGCTCGAGGTCTCTGAACTACAGCGTGTTTATGTGGGGGGCGGGGACTCCAGCTGGTCAACTGGAGTGCCGACTTCGTTTCTTACCCTGTGCTCGATGTGTGTGTTGGTGTGGGGTTGGTCCCCTGTGGAGTGGGGGAGTGAGAACTGCTGAGGTTCGGGCCTTGCTGGTGCAGAACCTGCAGCCCAGAGAAGGGAGGGGCCTTCCCTTGGTGGAGGTGTGCCCCTGGGGCTGGAACTGGGGTGTCTCCGGGTCCCTGCCTTGTGCAGCCTCTTCCTCATCCACCTGAGACTGGGAGGAGCCTCGGCAGATGTGCCCGGCTCAGGGTGCTGCTCAGTATCAGCTTTGCTCCAGATTGGGTTTCTGACTCCTTGCCACCTCTTTAGTGGCAGGTGCCTGAACAGATGTGGTGATAAGACCCCAAGTAGGAAATGACGGGAGGAATGGGGAGGGCAGGGGCATGCAGGAAGGTGCCATTCATTCCCTTGGCAGAAGCCTGGTCTCCAAGGTGGGGAGTGAGAGGAATGAGGGCGGGGCTGGCAGTGACTGGGAGGGGTGGGAAGGCGTGCCTGACTTCAAGGCTTCAGCTTCCCTCCTTTGGGCTCATTTGGCTTCTGTCCCTGGGGCAGGTATTAGAGGGGAGGCCCCCATGTTTCATTTTTAAAAGGACTGTCTTCCCAGTGCCTGACAGACAGCTGACAGGGCCCCGGCATTGGTGGCCCACTCAGCGCACCGTGGAGGCTGGGCTGTGTCTGGACCCAGGCTGGAGGTGCCCAGGTGTCTGGCTGCCTGCCTCACTGCCTGTGGAGGCCTTCCCGGCAGCCAGAGCGCTGAGCAGAGGGACCATCAGGGCTGACTGCCCGCAGCTCCACCCGTGTGCCAGGCATGTGCTAAGCCCGGGGACACGATGCTGGGAAGGTTCAAGGCTGTGGTCCTTCCCTCTTGGAGTTGAAAGTGAAGCTGGAGTGGTGGGCATAGGAGAAAGGACCTGCCTTGAAAAGGGCTGTCTCAAGAGAAGCAGGGGCAGAATTTTAGAAAATGTAACATCAGGTTTAAAGAAAAAAAATGTTTGTATGTAGATGGAGCTGTGACTTCCTTAAAGTGGAGAGGGTGCTGTTTTTCCAAGTGGAGATTTTAAGTCTAGATTTACCTGTTCCTGGGTCCACCCCACATCGATGGCAGAGGAGTTGCTTGTCAGCGCGTGGCCCCTGGCCCTGAAGTGGATTCATGGGCTTGGCCGTTACCCATGAGTGGCACCGTGGTGTTTTAGAAGGCAAGAAAGGCAAATCGAGTCTCCCCTCGGCCCCTTTCTGCCTGCGTGAGATGAAGATGAGGGGGCAGGTAGTTTGTGCAGAGGGTGAGCCCTGGCAGGCTGTGGGAGGGGCGGTGCGAGAGGGGAGGGAAGGACACCAAGGAACAGCGTGTTCACGAGCAGGTTGCCGAGTGCTCTCCCGAGGTACTCCTTAGTTCTCTTTCTGTGTTTATTTGGCGTGTTTATTTGAGAGCCTCTGACGGCCAGCCCCTTCAGGGAGAGGTGGGAAAACGTTGGAGAGCCAGACGGATCAGGTCGAATGCATTCTCCCTGTCCTTCCGGGACGCGTAAGGTCAAGTCCCTTTCTCTTGGCACCTGGCCCCTGCTTGGGGGAGTCTACTGCCAGGCGGCAGGGGAGAGGGGCCAGGTGTGCTGAGGGGGCAGCCAGATTCCCTCTGTCCCCCAGGTAAGTTCCTGGGAGGAAGTCCTAGCAGAGGTGGTTTGGTGGGGTCAGCCTTGTGGTGGGTAGAAGAGAGCAGGGGATGGGGTGACCTGCAGGTTGACACGTACAGGCTGGCTCCACATAGTGGCACAGGGTCAGGCCCCCACCCAGCTGACACTCTGCTCTGCCAGCTGCTGGGCCTGCCCTGGGGGCAGCAGGTGCTCCCCCCCAAAGCAGTGTCCTGGGTCCTGGGGCAGCAGCAGTGCAGGAAAGGTGACCTTCTCCCTCCCTGACTCCTGCCCGGGGTCACTGCCTGTCTCCATGGAAATGACTGGTCCCTCCTCCCGCCTCCACATCCACCTCCCTCTGTCCACAGGCTATGTCCCATCCCAATGACTTGCTGGTCTACCCACCCTCCTCTGTCCGTCAATCACTCAGGGCTGCTGTTGCCTGGACTCTGGCCAGGTGTGCCTGGGCCTTGGGGCTCGACCCTGGCAGCCTCCCTGGCGGCTGTCCTCACCTGCATCTTCGGGCAGAAGAGGGGGGATGGAATCATTGTCTTAGTCCAGCTGAAACCCTCTGGAGTTCTATCCATGTGCCCCATGTGACATCAGCCTAGTTAACACCAGGACCAGCTCCTCACAACTCTGGGAGCTCCAAGCAGGGACTGTGCCTTATTTGGCCTGGTATCCCTGGCAGCCAGCTCGGAGGAGGGGCTCGTAAAGCCTGTGGAGTAGGACAGGCTCGTTTCTTCTGCCAGAATGCACCGCAGGTGGAAGACAGACCCCCCAGCTTGGTGACAATTCGCATACCTTTGCCCAGAGCTCTGCCATGTCATTCACTCTGACGTGCACAGTCTGTGGGCTTTGCCTTCAGTGGAGGAATCTTCTAGAGAAACCTGCACCTGTTATAGGGAGGGCACAGACTGTGTGGTCACCATGTTCCAGGGGCCACCCTGAGGACAGCTCGTTGTAGCTCCATTTCATTCTCAACACAACCTGAGGAGGCCACTGCCACGATTGTCCTGGTTTTATGGGTGGGGAAACTGAGGTAGAGAGGGGCTGCAGACCTTGTCCTAGGTCATTCGCACAGGAGGTACTTTTCATTTGCTGCCAGCCCCCGCTGGCCCAGAGTGCTGGCCCTGCCCCCTCCCACAGCTCCTAGGCACCGCCTGCCTGCACCAGGGCACAGCCCCGTGCTGTTCTGGTTTTCGACTCTGGTCGTGGGAGGGGGTAGGGCAGAAGGGACCCTGGGACCCAGCGGAATTTGGGATCCCTGAATTTTGTTGGCGTGGGTGATCTCAGACACACACTCAGGGAATATTTTCTGAGTGCCTGCCCTGGGGCAGAGTGGAGTGACCTCCATGGTCCAGTTGCTGCCACCAAATTACTGGGTGCATCTGGGCAAGGCGCTGACTCTCTCTGGTGATCTCAGAGGGCCCTGCTGCCTCTGACTTCCAGCATTTCCAACACGGTGGTTGGGGCTGGTGTGCGAGGTTGGAGGGCACTGCAATTGCAGAGGGCTGTGTGAGGGGCAGATCCCGGGGTGGGGTACAGAGGAGAGTGTGGAAACAGGCCCTGGCAGCCCTCACACTGCAGCGAATACCCCTTTCCCAGAGGACTTGCCTCAGCACAGAGTTTGTGACTCCGATTTGTGGTCGGGCCTGAGAATTTCATCCCTAAAAAGTGCCCAGGAGAGGCGGGTGCTGCTGGCACCGCTTTGGGAGAAGCACCGCACTGTGTTCAGACTTGGGAGATGGGACGTGGCATGGTGTGTTCTGCAGGAGATGTTTCAATGTTCAGGGGGAACTCTCTGCCCAGCAGATGGAAACTTTCCCAGGCGTTCTCCACCCCTGGTCTTTTGCCTCCCCTACCCAGAAGCCCTCTGGCCTTCCCTTTGCCCACCTGGGCCCTACTTGTCACTCAGGTCCCACCTCTGAGGTGGTCTTTGTTGTCCACAGCTGTGTGCGGTGGTTATTCCAGCTTCCTGGTCTGTGGGGACAGCTGCTGTTTGTCCAGCATGTTCTGGGGCCCAGGGAGGTGGTACGATACCTTGTTTAACCTGGCCATGTGGGTGGTGTGTGGCTCTTGTGTCACAGGTGAGGACATCAAGACGTAGGAGCTTGCCGCAGGCGGGCCCATGAAGGGCAGGGTTAGGTTCAAATGCAGGCTGGCTGCTGCACCGGGCCCAGGTGCGAGGTGGCTGGGGGCAGGTGCCCATCCTCAGAGGGGAGGGGTGAGGGCGCCTTGGTGTGTGGCTGGGGTGGTGCGCAGCATGTTCTCCGTGCAGCAGTGCAGGTCTGTTCTGAAAACACGGAGCCAATAAAGGGAAAGCGAGTTGCAGAATGACATGCCATATGTGTGATTTTAAAAACACTGTGACAACTGTAAGGTGCTGCGTATGGACACAGATACACAGTAAAATGATCAGATCGTGGTCTGGGCACAAACCAATTTCACGAAAGTGAAGGGCTCCAAACTTTATCTGTGGCCTTTTCCTTCTCTCTCTCTCTCTCTCTCTCTCTCTCTCTCTCTCTCGGAGATCTCAGCATATGACAGAATGGAAATATATATTCATTCCAGGTGCTGGGTAAATAAGGTGTTCAATATATAATCCTTTGTTTTTCTCGGTTCCAGTAAAACTTCAGAAGCCTTAAGCAATAAAAAGATGATCCCACCTGCCAGGTTTGCCATTAAAAGCATAAGAACGACGTTAAATCGTGGTGTGAGTTGGCTAGGGCCGCCCCGACGAGGCGCCACCGATGAGGCAGCATCAGCCACAGATGCATTTCGTCTTCTCCCGGTTCCGGAGGCGACAAGCCCAAGGTCAAGGGGTGGGCAAGGTCGGTTTCTCCCGAGCCTCTCTCCTCGGCTTGTAGACAAGGACACCGGTCCTGCTGGGTCAGGGCCAGCCCTCCTGACCTCACTTTACCTGAACCACCTCTTTAGAGACCCTGTCTCCAAATTTGGCTGTGTTCCCAGGCACCGGGGCTCAGGGCTTCAACATAGACAGACATCTTTGGGAGGGGGAGGGGAGGGGGAGGGGGAGAAGCACAGCCCAGCTCCTAACAGTAATGGGACAACAAAATTTGTGTGTCTGCTGAAATTGGAGTCTTCCTTAGATTTTCTGGGAGCACTCACTGGCAGAGGGTTACCGGAGCTGAACGTGTCTCGTGTTGCGCTGCCTCTAGCAGCTGGTGCCCCGGACACCCTGGCTTGGCCGACCTGTGAGCACAGGAGCCCTGTGGGCAGGGTTTCGCATTGGGGGAGAGACAGAGGTGGATGGGAGAGGGGCACACAGAAGCAAGTGCAAGCTCCCAGGAAGGGCCCTCAGGACAGAGCTCTGAGGTTTCAGAGAGGCAGGTGGAAATAAGCAACACAACCCCCTTACCTCTGATTGATAAGAGACTACTATCACTGTCTATTATCAGTGAATTAGCTACCTTGTTAACGATGTCAGCAGCTACCAGAGAACCCCTGCTTGTGTCAGCCAAAAGGGTGTCACCCTGCTCCTTCACGAAATGACAGCGGCCCGGGATCCCGGCCCCGGGGATGTGGTTGGCAGTGAGGACTTTCCGAAGAAGGCACCACAGTGCAGGGCTGCAGAGTTGCTTTCTTTGAGGGACATGTAAGTGAGTAGGATTCTCCCCATTCTGTCGTTGGCTAATGAAAGTTTCCACGCGCACACAAAACCCAAGACATTTGCAGTGGCCATCTACCCCCGCTGCCTGGGCTCTGCAGGCGGCACACACTCTGCTCACTGGGTGAATTGTAGAGGTTCCTACAGGCCCCTGAAATGCTTCAGGGTGCGTGCTGTCAAACCGGGGTTCAGGACTGACTCTCATGGTTCCTCTGGAGGCAGGGCGTTGCAGTCACCGAAGTGCGTGAACCTCACACGGACATTGTCTAAGTTTTCCCAGGTGGAGCCCCAATCCAGCAGGATCCAGAGCATTGTCGTCCCCCAGGCAGTTCCCCATGTCCCTTCCCAGTCGGTCTCTCTCCCCACCTCCCCCGGGGGTAGCCACCGTTCTGTCCCCCCTCCACACACAATAGATTCCTTTTGCCTGATTGACAGCTTCATGTATTGGAATCATATAACGCACGAGCGAAGAGTTTCTGAGGTTCATCCATGTGGTTGCAGGTCTGTCTCTTTTCCTTTCTGAGTGCTGCTCTGTTGGACGGAAACCTGTGTCTGTTCACGCCGTGTCCTGGTTGTCGGCACCCCAGCTGCTCCTGGTTTGGGACTCTTATGGGTGTGTCTGTGACGCGTGTTCTCTCACAAGCTGCTTTGTGTGAGTACATGCTCTCATTTGTCTCGGGTCTGTCCCCAGGCATGCAGTTTCTGGGTTGTGTGATACTTTTATAATTAACTCTGTAAAAAGCACCGTCAGATCTTTTTTCAGAGGGGCCGTCCCAGGTTACACAGTAGGGCTTGTTCTGATTAATCTGGGTGAGGGTGGACCTGTGCCCATGAACGATCAAAACTGGTCCTGTTATATCTTCCTCTCACAGATGAAGAGGGTGAGGGGCAGAGGGGTGGCATCCTGTGCTCAAGGTTGCCCAGCTGGGGGGTGGCAGAGCCAAGATCCAGTCTGACTCAGGGGCCTTGGGTTTCCTGTGAGACTCGCTGCGTCTTGCAGAGGCAGGGCGGAAGCAGGCAGGAGAGCAGGTGGCTGACTTCCCAGGGGCACCTTCTGGTGTCCTCAGTCCAAGGACACTCCCAGTCCTCATGAGGTACCCTCGTTCTCTCTGGCACTGCAGCAGCCAGGGTGCCTGGGCATGCGGTGCTCTGTAGCAGGGTGGCAGGGCGGGGCCCCTGGGCAGGTGCCCTCTAGCCTGGGGCTGGACTATTTTCTTCAAGTTCACTGTCCACCCCAGTGGTGCAGCCCCCCTCAGGGCTTTGGACATGTGCATGGACAGAGATGCTGGACAGCACCCTGGGATCCACAGCCCCCTCCTGAGTGCCGAGTGTTCAGACACGGGCCGTGGGGAGGCCCCAGACAAGCGCGAGTCCACTTACTCCTTCACAGTCTGAGGCTGTGCTGAGCCCGTGCTGGTCAGCCCGGCTGGCCTGGGCCTGCTGGACAGAGCCTGCGGCTTGGGGCGTTGTGGATGGAGGCACTAACAGGCATCATTCCTTCTGCCGATGACGTTGTGGTGCCCAGAGTGGGTGACGTTGCTGGCCCGGGATTCAGGGGGCAGACATGGTTGGTGTTCACATAAGCCACTCAGATATGTCACAGCCCTGCATCCCATGAGGGAACTAAGCACAGTGTGTGATGGGGGGACTGGTGGGAATTAGGGGGCTGCTTCTGGTGAAGTGGGGCTCTAGGAGTGGAAACCAGTCAGCTCTCATCTGAACCATGAGAAGGAGGCAGAGTTTCAGCAGAATTTTCCAGCGCGCACAGCACCTCCAAGGTGGGAGTGGACGGGGAGTGTTTGCGGGGATGGAAAGGAGGTGGGTGGGGCTAGGGGGATGGTGTGGAGTGTGCAGGGGCAGGGGTGAGATTGGAGTGGTTGGCAGGCCTCGCCAGCCATGGGAAGGGGTGTAGATTTTAATCCCAGTGAAACGGGAGGCCTGGAAGTTTTCTCCTTTTAAGCAGAAGATGGTTCGATTTATATCGTAAGAGAGGGGTGCGGTAAGCGGGTTCCAGACAGCCCACAGGTGGGTAGGATGCCACGGGCAGCTCTTAGTGCAGGCGGGGAAGGGCCAGCCAAGCATCAGCCACATGGGGAGCGGACTGGACAGGGAGAAGAAAGCACGAGGGCTTTCTTCCTGCATGCTAGGGACCAGCCTTCGGGAGCAGGAAGGAGCTCCCATTGAGAGGTCGACCTGTGAGGAGGCGGAGGCAGAGGCAGAGCTCAGATCTGTCTCCCTGATCCAGGGTCCCTGGACCTTGCTGGACAGCAGACTGTTTGCTTCTGTAAACACTTCGGTGGTCAGGTTCTGGGCACATCCTGGCCCTTTGGTGGCCGGGGGGCAGCTGTTGAGGGTCTGTAAGTGTGACTCACAGGCTTTGGTCCCCGGTCTTGTTTGGAGCAGCGTAGGACCACGTGTAGCTGGTTGTGTGGCTGCACTGTTCCAGGCAGGAGGGACAGCGTGAGGGAGTCCTGGAGGGCAGAGAACCTGTAAGGAGCTGACAGAAGTTCCTTCTGGCCACAGAAGCAGGGAGAGGCCAGACCACGCCGGGCCCTAGGAGCCAGGCACCTCCTGCGGTTCGTTGTGAGCTGGTCGAGGATTGGGGTTCAGCCTCGTTTCTCTTTGCCTTTCCGGAGCTCTGTGGCTGCCTGGCTGAACCAACACTGGGCCAGCACGCACATGCGTGAACAAATGGATGGGGGAGCTCGTCCTGAGGGTCAGGGGAGCCGAGAGGCAGCCCTGGGTGCTGAGAGGGGCGGATGTGGTTGGACTGCGGTGGAGTCCATCGTGCCCTTGACCACAAGTCCACGCTGCCCGACCTGCTGGCTCTGGAGAAGGCTGAGACCCTGGGCCTGGTGCACCGTGATGTCATTCGCCCCCGAAGATGGCCTGGCTTCCCCAGAAAGGCCCCCAGGTGCGTGCCGGCGGAACGCAACTCTCACTCAGGAATGCTACTTGCTAAAACGTATCCGTGTATTCAGAGATTTAATTAACATGTTTAAATATTAAAGAGTAAACAAAGTGTGTCTAGTGGGACCCAGCATTTACCAACAGGAGTTCTGACTTATTTAATTATTTGTGCTTTCCAGGTCCTAAGAGTTGTGTTCCCAGCTTTGCTCTAAGTAGGCCCAGGTTCTCCCTGGAGAAGGCAGGGAAATGGGCCCAGGAGAGCTGGGAAGTCAGGGAGGAGGGGCAGGGCATGGAGAGGGAGCAGGATTGTGAGGGGGGTTGGGGGGGGGAGGAAGAGGAGGAGAAGGAGGGATGAGAGGTGTTCTCTGAAGAGGTGGAGCTGTGCAGGCAAAAGAAGCCAAGTTCAGCACTCCTGTGTTTGGTCTGTGCAGAGGGAAGAGCGTTTCCGGTCTCTGGGCAGTGGGGCCAGGCTGCAGACTGAGAAGCCAGGGGACAACTAGGCTATCCTTGAAGGAGTCTTCGCCGTTGGGGGGTTGGAGGATGTTGGGGTTCCCCTTTACGAGGATGCCTGTTTTCTGTGTTCACATCGGTAGGACCCAGCCTCTCGCCATGACACCCAGAGAGGGGCCTCCCCTCCACTGTGCTGCTGCAGGGAAGGCCCGAGGCAGGCGAGAGGGCCCGGCCGGCGCTGCAGCTGCAGCTTGGAAACCAGGGGTGTCCCGCAGGTGCTCTGCAGACCAGGTCCTAGGCACCCAGAGATCGCACTCGGGTCATTTATTGGCAATGCACTCCACAGTTTTAATTTTTCTTTTTGCTTATTCAGGCCTTAGCTCCAGAGGAAAACAGCCAGGGGTGGCTCCGAAATGGATTCTCTCTGCCCCATTAACTTATTCAGTGAGTTTAATGGTCCTTTCTCCCCTCAGCCTTGAAGCCATCATTAAAAGGCAGAGATTTATAAATCTGAAGTCTGAGTCTTAGTCAAACTTTCACTCTGGGTTGGGGGAGGGGCAGGGGTGAGAGGGGTGGGGTGGGGGCCGGCCTAGCACGCCTTCATCCCTGGCTATGGGTGCAGCCGGTGGGTAGACCCTAACCCTGGACAGAAGGCTGAGCCGGGGCTGGCGGTTTCCTGGGTGCTTGTAGTGACACTGTACCCTGAAACTCTTCAGGGGTGAGCACCCCCTGGCTTTTCCCAGCCCTCTCGGGGGGGGGCTATCTCTGAAATGTGGCTGGAGGGCTCTTGGGGTGAGATTCCCCTATGCTCAGTGGGCCCCTGGGCCCCTTTTCATACGCCCCACTGCCGCTCACCTGCTGCTCCAGGTCAGTTTCCCAAAAATCGCATGTCACCCAGCAGAGAGGTCAGCTTGCCAGAAGCCAGTTCTCCAAAGTCCAGTGACTAAGAGGGCCCATGGCCCCAGTGGTCCACACGCGCAGGGCCAGCTTGCCAGCAAACAGCTCACAGAAAGCCTGTCTGCTGATGCTCGATGTGCCAGGTGTACCAAAACCCTGCCTGACGGAATGTGGTGATCGAAGAAACCCAGTCAGGCTGGGGCTGGGCAGTTCGGTTCCATCCCAGGTGGTCCACGTGGGGCCCTCCATTATTGGAGCGTCTTTGGGGTGTGAGGCCAGATGCTGCAGGATGGACTAGTTCTGGGGGAAGTCAGGCCAGTGTGCCTGTACTTCCAGGGAAGGGGGCTGTGATGAGCCAGGTTGCCACAGAGCAGGACGCAGTGGGGGTGGGGAGGGCTTAGGAGAACTTTGGGGAAGGAGACACTATATACGGGTACCCCTTGATGCCCCTGGCCCCACACCAGGGTGGCTGTGAGAGTTGAACGAAGCCCCGGGTGGGGCCAGACAGGCTTGCCTAGGCCTGCGCATCACCGAAGACTGATGTGGGCAGTTTAAATGCACAGGGGCGTATTTTCCGGGAAAGCCAGACAGTGAGAGGTGCCGGGGTTGGCCCAGCAGCTCAGTGACACCCCAGGTGGCACCGCAGTCTTTCTCTCGCAGCTGCCAGGAGGAAGGCAGGAAGGGAGGGCTGGGAGGAGGGTGCCCCAGGAAAGCAGGTTTCCCAGGGGCACCTCGGGCTCAGACATGTGCATCTCCCTGCACGGCTGCTCCAAGCTTCCAGGGAGGCAGGCGAGGGCCCACCTGGTGTTCCGACCTGCAGTGATCGGGGGCAAGGGGGTCGGAAGCTGGGTGAAGTTTCTGGGGGTCCTGTGGATGTTCCCGTGTCCGGAGGGTGTGCTTTTGGGCCAGCGCTTCAGTTCTCTCTCGCTGTGCATGAGGCACCGTGGGGGGCACCGTGGAAGTCATTTTGAGGACCACCCTGACCCCCTTCACTGTGGACAGCTGTAAGACCAGAAAGGAGGTGAGGGGAGCTGGGGTCGTGTACTGTGGGCCTCCTGGGGGGTTCAGAGGGACATGGAGGGTGGGGATCCCTGGGTGAGAGAGGAAGCAGGAGGGTGAGGTTCTCAGCGGACTGGGTACAGGCTGGGGTGTGTCCTTTCTGTCCCAGGGCCCAGGGCAGGGGCAGTGGGGTGACCTGAAGACTGAGCTGGTGGCAAGCGGAGATGGTTGTGGACACGTGGGGTGGGCAGCATTGTCTCCAGGTACAGGGATGGAAATCAGAGTGAGGAAGAGGCCAGTCGGGGGTACGTCACAGGGCAGGGAGATGGTATGGAAACCAAACTGGCTGGGCCGGTGCCCACGGACACCTGGGGAGTTGGGGAGCTGGTGTTTCTGATGAGGAGCCTGGGGGAGAGCGGGGTGATTCCCGAGAGACAGAGGCAGACCAGGGAGTGGAGTGGCGGGGAGAGGGCACATCTGGTTTCACAGGTCCGGTTTGGCTGGGCTTGGAAGTCAGTAGCATCCATCTGGCCAGGGCTTGGAATTTCAGGGTTGGCCTCGAGCAAAAAAGACAGCCTGGAGGTTCGAGAATCATGTGCCCAGAAGTGAGAGCCGAAGTCAAGTGTGTGAGTACGGACAAGGAAGGGATGAGGGCCAAGGAGGGAATGGTGGGGCGGCAGGAGTCAGGAGAGAGGCCCAGAGAGGGACTGACTAGATAAGAGAATGCCGGGCACTTCTGCCAGGGGGCCACGGCCTCTAGGGCCAGGGACTTGGCCGAGTCCATGGCCAAGTGAGAGGGTGGGGGCTCGATGGGGGTTTGCAGCAGGTCCAGGTGGAAAGCAGCTGGAGTTGGCTCAGGGCCAAGCCTGGTGCTGAATCAGGGTGGGGTGGGCCTGGGAGTGGGGAGCAAGGGTGTCTGAGGCTGCACACCCCTGGCCATATGGGCCAGGGTGGGGAACCAGAGCGCCGGTCTAGTCCTGAGGGCGGCGGGGTCGGGAGGTGGGAACTGAGGGCTGACTGGAGGCAGAGCTGTTGGGAGAGAGGCTGCCTGGACCCAGCTCTGCCCCATCCTCCTTCCCCTCTCTCCTCGATCCCTCATCCTCACACTTCTTTTGCCTCCTGCTTGCTTTGGGGGCCCTCTCCTAACTGCATCCAGGGGTCCCCCCTGCAGAAGCTGGAGCATCCCTGGGGTTTGCTGAGGGGAGGCTGAGCGGTGGGTGCGTCTGCAGCCCTGACTGACTGGTCTGTTCAAGGTCTGGCAGAGGGTGCAGCCCCGTAGCTGATGCTTTTCTGCAGACATGGCTTCTCTTACTCAAGCAAAACCCAGACCTACATTGGAGAGAGACCCCGGGGGAGCAGGGCTGGAGAGCCGTCGGGGTTTCTCAGTGGGTCCTGCCCTGGCCTCACCCTGCCCTCTGCACACACCCTACGAATAACACCCTCTTTCTCATGTCCTCTTGGTACAGGTTGGCATTTACATGGGAAAAAGCTTCACTAAATACAAAGAGAATGAAGTGGAGATAATTGTAGGGGGGAAAAGCAAACGATAGTAAAATACCTTTTGGCAGGAAAATGATGCCCCCTGGGGCAGTTTCATCACCCAGCCCCTCCTGTAGAGTCCTCACCTGGGCTGTGGGTAAGGGAACCCTCCCACTCCCCCGGCACATCTCTGCCTCCTCCCCCCACCCCGATAAGAACGGTTGACGACTCCCGCAGACCAAGCTCCCTGGGCACTGTCGCCTTCAACCCTTCCTCGGCCCAAGGAACTCGGTACTGTGATTACGCCTGTTTCACGTGGGAAGAAGCAAATGGGGACTCAGGACAGTGGGGTTCTTGTTCCAGGGTGATGCTGCCCCCCACACATCATGACTGTCTCCTTGCCCTGGGTACCTGCCCGCCCTTGCTACCCGGCCTTTGCCTTCTTATCCCTGGCGAGGCCCTCGCCTGCCAGCTGGTCCCCTGCCTCGAGCATGCAGGCCGGGAAGGGCTTGGGGAGGCAGGGAGCAGCGAGGCAGCAGGGCACAGCTGCGCTGGCTGCCACCCCCACCCCTGCTACCCGCACTTGGTGACCCAGGCCTGCGTCCTCCCGGCTGGCTGGAGTGTGATGCTCTTCTCCGGCCAGCTGGTCAGGGACAGTCCACTCTGCTGATTCTGGGAAGGTCACTGTCTGCTCAGGGGCCATGTGCTGGGGGGTTCCAGCTGGAGCTGCTGACATCTGCCTTCTGCCGAGGCCCAGCCGCCTCCCAGCATCCACCTCCCGTCCTCCCTCCCCACCCCACTGCCTGCTCTGAGCTGGAAGGGCACCCAGCGTGGGGTGCGGGGCAGTCCTGCAGCCCCAGTGGACTCCGTGAGCCACACAGTGATCCTTGCATCTCTCTGGGCTTTTCCCCAACTTGGCCGCTTGGCGAGTTGTGACGTCTCGCTGGGCCTCAGTTTCCTATTTGCTGTTCGTCACTGCGCTTCTGAGAGCGGTTGGGAAAGTTCCAGGCGTGCTGCACCTGGCACCCGACGCCCTGGAAGCGTCTCCAGAAGACGGTCAGCCCATGTTAAGGCACGGGTTTTCAGCCACGTTTGGCTTGCGACAGTGGCAGTTTTATGCAGTGCGACCTGATACCTGGACAGCCTGAGCACCTCAGGCGGGCCTTTGAGCGCTGCGTGCCAGCCTCAGTTTCCCCGCCCTGAGGTGGAAGTTCCGGGGCATTTCCTGGGACAATGATGACCAGAATTCGGTGTTGAGAGGCAGTGCTGTGGGTCAGGGCACCATGCAGCCCGCCTGAGCCGGGACCCTGGTGCTGGTGCTGGCCAGGTGCTGAGTGGGGGTGACCCAGGCCCAGGCCACACGGGGGGACCTGTGGGTTTGTGCATGGGTGCGAGTTGGGCTCTGGGAGTCCCACCTATGCCTGTGGGACAGGGTCTCTAGGTTCAGACCCGGGGTCCCACTGGCTCCCTGCCGACAGCCTTGGTGCCTGGGCCGAGACTCATGCTGTCTGGCTCCTGGGCTGTGGCCAAGAGGTTGCTATGACCCCCGGGGCAGAGAAGGCCTGTGACAAACCCCAATTCAGGCTGTTATCTCTCCAGTGACACGTAAGCTGTATTGATAAGTTAATCTTATATTGTTGGGACCAAACAGCCCTGTAATTTTTCTATTGTGCAGCCTAATCAGCCTCGACAGCTGTGTCATTAGTTCATGTTTGTGTGTGATCTGGCTCCCTGGGTTGCCGATCTTAATCACTGAACAAGACCCTGCCTTCCTCTTCCCCCACCCCTGGGGGCTGGCCTGGACCCCCTTCTGCTGGCAGTGCCGGGTACAGTGGATGCCAGGGTCAGGCCAGCTGGGTCCTGGCCCTGCCTGGGGAATCATCTGTTAGCCCTTTGCCTTGTGTGTTTGCTATGTTTAAAATCTCTCCACTTTTTCATCTTTATTGATTTTCTCTTATGAATTCGTAATGACAGCTTAAAACACTTAAGATAAAATACAAGGGAAGGAAAACGAGGACTGAAGTTGTACATCCCTAGCCCTCTGTCAGGATGAAGACTGAGAAACGTTCCCAACACCAAGGGTGGCTCTCTGAGGCATGGTGACTGAGGGTGGCTATCTCTCTGAGGCATGGTGACTGAGGGTGGCTATCTCTCTGAGGCATGGTGGCGAGTGACTTTCCTTTCCTTTGGATCTTTTCATTCTTCTCAAACCTCCCCGGAGGAGTCTGTGTTACTTTGCAACCAGGAAAAGAGTCAGTGAAATTAATCAGCCTTAAGTCCATCAGCAACAGAGTTTCCTCATTGGTAAAATGAAAGGGAAAGGGTTGGACGTGATCCCCAGCCCTGGCTGTGCCCCAGAATGTGCAGCAGAGCTTGTTAGAAGCGCAGAGGGCTGGGTCCCGGCCTGGCCCCGGGGACCGAGGGTTTGCAGGTACCCCAGGGCTTTCAGGTGTGTGCCTGGGGCTCAGCTCCCCGGACAGGCCGATCTCTGGACCCTTTCCTATGCACGTGGTCGTTTCCAGACTTCGGGTGGAAATGGGGAGCCTGGCCTGGCTCCTCTGGCCTGCGGGCGATGCCTCTAGGACGTCCCTGCTCCAGCTGGGAAGGCGCCGGCTGCTGCATGTGTGGCCGGGCGCTAGAGATGGGTGGTCTGAAAGATGGTGGGTGGGGGGGTGGCTCCTGGGGCTGGCTGCAGAGGGGCTTTCCTCCAGCCAATGCTTCCCTGGAGCCCTGCAGGGTTATAAGGGTAAAATGGTTACACTGTTGTCTCAGTAACATACAGCTGGCCGTGCCTGGCTCTCCCCACTTCTCAGATCTGAAGTCCAGAGAAGCCGGTTGACTCGCCCAGCGTCACACAGCTGTGAAATAGCAGAGCCTGGCTTTGAACTGCCCTGTCTGTGGCCTTTTCTCTCCCAGCAGGAGCCCTTGGGGGCTGGCTTATGGGTCTGTGGCTTGGTGGCCTTTGAGGTCCCTGTTGTCCCTCTGGGTAGGACAGGCTGGGGTTTTATTTGTGTCTTTCCTTGTGGCCTCTCCCTGCCTGAAGCCCGTGCAGGGACCCCCAACTCCTGAAACGCTCACACCGCTCCTTTTGCTTGGGGCACTTGTGCAGCGCCTCGGTGTGTGGCCCAGGATGGCTGTGCTCACTGTACCCTCCTCAGCTAGTGTCCTTCCTCTGGCCTCTTATTTCATTTGTTCTGTAGTTTACTGTATGTTGTTCTTCTGTTCCCATCTGCTCTTAGACCCAGGCCTGTTCCATGGTGGCCAGATTCCCCGGGGGCTTTCCTGTCAGGGGGACACCCCTTCATCCTTGGAGCGTGCCGGTGGCATTTTAGGTGGGGCTGGTAGTGAGGGAACCGGTGGGGCCTTGCAGGTTTGGCACAGGTTCCCGGTGAGAGCTCCCGGGGGGCAGTTGATCGGGGCTCCTTGGCGTTGGTATGTGAGCAGCAGAGGGTGGGGGGTACTGCCCATCCTGGAGAGTGGGGACAATTCGGCCTCCCCATGGCGGTGATGTGGTCAGTGCTCAGGGCGTGTCAGTCACTGCCATCCAGCTCTTCTCTTGACCTCGACCGTCAGCCCTGGAGGCCCCAACAGGCCGCCGCTATGGCTGTATCAACTCCCACTGGAACACACTGCTCTGCCCACAGGAATGTCCTTCCACAGATGGGCTGGTGCAGGCTGGGCTCCGCTGACCCTGTCCAGGCTTCTTCCAGAGCCAGGCCCAGGGCAGGGCCTTCTACACTTGGGCTGGGTTCCCATGCCCTGCCCTGTGGGCCCAGTCCCGAGGTGCGGGGGCCCCTGGGGTCCCCCCGATAGTGGCAGGACCTGGCTTCTCCTCTGGGCCCTGCCTGCATCTGACAGGGAGTTGTCGGTTCCCGAGCCCACGGCACAGCTGTGTCCTGACAGCCCCATGGCTAGCCCGTGTGGCTCAAGCTTAAAGTGCTGCAGGTCACGGGGATTGCCAGGCTCCCTGCCCCTTTCCCATTGGGTGCTTTGCTTTGAGGTTGAGAGGGGAAGTTAGCTTGGCCAATGGGCTTCCCTCTGTGCCCAGGCAGGTGGTGTCTTGCACATGTGTGCGCTGCTGGCCCACCACACATGCTTGATGGTTGTTCACACTTTTCCCATTGGTCTGTGTCTGAAAGGTTGCCTCCCGTCACTGTTGCTAGGGCCGTTGCTATGGCACCGGTCGTTCAGGCTGTGTTGTGAGAGCTGCCAGGTGGGTGACCTCCTGCCCCCTTCCAGGCTCACTGGCCTTGCCACGGGGATGGAGGGAGGTCTGGGTTGGGGAGCTGGCTGGGCTCACACACAGCAACCGTCAGGCCAGAGGGGCCTCGGACACCAGGAAGCGCCTCCTCTCACAGGGTCAGTGTGAAGTCAGGCCCCTGTGAGCGGGGCAGGGGGGTGCTGCCAGGAGGCTCATGGGGGCCCTGGCTGCAGCGCAGTGGTGAGAACTCAGGATGACCGTCCTGTGATGCCGCTGACCAAATGCCCTCTGTGTCAGCTGCTCGGCAAGAACCACCCTGCGTCCTCAGAACAGTGCTGTCAGCAGGCACTCGGCCCTGTCTGGCAGAGGCAGAAACCCAGCTCAGGAGCACCCCCCCCACCCCCCCGCCCCGAGTTGCAGGGGCCCACAGAGCTGGACGCTGCAGAGGCAGGGTTCAGATCCAGACCACAGAAGCTTCTCGTTTTCCTGAAGGTGGTTTTCCGGGGTGGCCTCAGTTGCAGGTGGTGTGCCCTGTGACTTGTGGGGGTCGGGCGGGGTTAGAAATGGTTCCTTGCAGCACAGCTGTGCACATCTTGGACATGGACATGCCCTGGGATCCCTGGTGGCCTCTGGGAGGGGCCGAGGCCCCTGTCCTCCATTACAGCAGCCCCCAGGGCGACCTGGAGGAGGGTGTAGGCACTTGCTTTGTTTTTCTTTTTTAATGGTGATAAAGTTCGCCTCACCTAAAATTGACCATGCTCACCATTTCACCGGTAAAGTTCAGTAGTATTCAGTAGATTCCCATTCATCTCCATAATACTTCATCTTGCAACACTGAAAGTGTATCTGTTAAACAAGGGCTCTCCTCCCTCTCGGGTCCCCAGCCCCTGACGACCCCTGTGCCAGGCATTTGATCCCTGTGGGTCCTTGTATAAGTGGAGTCTTCTGCTGTTTGTCTTCTTGTTACTGGTTTATTTTACTTGGTGTAATGTCCTCGACTTTCATCCATGTTGTGGCGTGGGCCAGAATTTCTTCCCTTTTCAAGGATGAGTACTGTTTCAGCATACGTGTAAACCAGGTTTTGTTCAGCTAGGGATAGACACTGGGGTTACTTCCTCCTTCTGGCTGCTGTGAATAGTGCTGTTATGAATACAGGTGTGCAAATCTCTCTTTGAGACCTTGCCTTCAGTTCTTCTGGGTGTTGGAAACGCTGGATCATGTGGTAATTCTAAATTTTTGAGGAAGTGCTGTATGGTTTTTCATTGTAGCTGCACCATTTCACATGCCTACCCACAAGGTGCACAGGTTCCAATTTCTCTACATCCTTACCAGCACTTGATGTTTCCATTTTTTTTTTGTCACCCCTAATGGTGTGAGGTGATATCATTGAGGTTTTGATTTGCATTTCCCGAGAGATTAGTGCTGTTGAACATTTCTTATGTGCTTATCGGCCATGTGTGCCTGGGCCCAGCTGGTGTGGTTTTGGGCACCCCGCTTCCTCCCCTCGTTGGATTCTGGGTTGAATGGTGGTGTGGTGGGGTGAGTCCACTGACACCTCTGAGCATGGCCCTGGGCTCTCCATATGTTTTCTTCGTCAGCCAGAGTGGGGATTGTTTGCTTCCTTTTATGCACAGACTAGGGTTCAAGAGCAAGACCCCTTTGCTTAATATCCCTGTTTCCCGACTTGACTGATTCTTTGCATACGTTGCTCAGTGCAGCTCAGTGTTCAGCAGGTGCAGAGAACAGCCCTCCTCATCCCCGGTCTCCTCCCCAAGGCAACCAGCAGCAAGTTTCTGACCAGAGGTCTGTTTGCAAGAAGCCTCTGTGTGTGTGTGTCGTGCGTTCTCCTGCAGCCTCAGCTCTTCAGTTGCCTGAGCTCTCCTCCCAGAATCTCTCAGGGCTCTCCTTTCCCCACCTTCCTCCCTGCATCAGCCTGTCTCTGCTGGGAGCTGCCTTTGGACCCTCTGGGACTCTCGCCCAGCAGCTCCCTCCTGGCCTTGGGGGAGCAACATTTAGACTGAGTGAGGCAGGCGGGGTGGGGCTGATGCAGGGGTAGTCACAAAAGTGTGCCCCTGGAGGGAAGGGCTGAGCGAGGGAGGAAGTGATGAGGACCAAGCGAAGCTGCAAGGAGCCTGCTGCTCTGGCCTATCCCTGGTGACAGCTGCTCTCCCTCACCGACCCCCAGGGTTTGGATTGGGGTTTGTCAGGGAAGCTGTGAACAAACTGGGATGCCTTCCATCTGACAGACTGTGGTCACCCAGCTTTGGGATTGCTCCCTGAGCTGAAGTACGAGGAGTGGGAGGAGACTGGGCCCAGGAGTGGGGAGGACGAGGAGGACCCTGAAGAGAGGACTCGGGAGGCCGCGTGTTCACACCACTTTGCAGAGCAACTGTGCTAGCCATTGGGCTCCAGGCATGAAGATGGAGGAGCTCACCACCCAGCGGAGGGTGGGGCTCTGCCCTGCGGGCTGCCAGGACAAGATGGCCAGTCCAGGTCAGACAGGGGTCATCCGGCAGGCAGGAGGCTGCACCTCAGCTGGGAGAGATGCAGAGTGTTCCTGTGAGGCCCGTTTTCTGCCTTGCTGCTCCCTGGTGTCATTTTCCAGTTTACAGTGCTCTGGCACAAGAGGGGCCGCAGCTCTAGCTTCCTCTCCTTCCAAAAGGAGAACCATGCATGTGTTGAAGGCACGAATTGTGGGAGACGTCCTGGGGACACGTCATCCGTTCCTTCCTTGGGTTTCATCCACGTTTGGTTCACATATCAAATTGAGCACTTAGAAAGCAGTGTGTATCTATGCATTGTTAGCTGTATCTTACAACATGGACTTTACTGAATTATAGTTTAAATGTGTTCATGGTCTGTATAGATAGAGTTGATTAAAAAGAAAAACACAAAACAGCTCATTTGAAGAATATTTGTCTCTTGCAGAAATAGAAAGGATGTGTTTTCTTAATGCCACATACAGCCCTTTATAGAAGGACTCATGTCCTTTCTGGATGTAATATTTATCTCTACAAAGGACTCCATTTGTTTTCCTTTTCACCCCGGCTGCCAGGAAGCCCACGGCAAAGTTCAGTGCCTGAGGTGGGAATTAGTTCGCCCTGGACTCCTGCGCACAGATACTGCTGTGTTCCCTGTTAAGAATCTGGAAAATGTACATATCCAATTTTGCCCTTTGTGTCTACATTATATGTTCTCCCAGATCCTTTAAACATGGGTGCAAGTCTGGGGTATTTACCCCCCAAATTTGAAAATAGGTATTCCAACAAAAACTCATACGTGAATGTTCGTAGCAGAACTGTTTAAAACAGCTGGAAGGTGGAGGTGACCCAAATGTCCATTGACTGTGGGAACTGTGGGATGGACGGACAAAATGTGGTCCATCTCCGACGGAGTATTATTCAGCCGTAAAAAGAGGACTCTCTGATACAGCACAGAGGAGCCTAAAAACAGCGTGACAGGTGAAGTGAGCCAGGCACAGTGAGATTCTGTGTATGTGAAATGTCCAGATTAGGTAAATCCACAGAGGAAGGAGGATTGGCGGCCTCCCGGCCTGGGCAGAGGGAAGGAAGGGAGAGAGTGCTGACCGGTTCGGGTTTCTCTTGGGGTTGATGAGAATGTTTTGGAGGAAGATAGCAGTGCTGAATGCCACTCAGTGGTACACTTTCAGGGTTAATTTTATGTTGTGTGAATTCTCTCTAAAGAGAGAAAATCTTGCATTAAAATAAAAAATGAGTGGAATATACAAATCCACTTGAATACAAGTGAGGTGTCAGGGATCTGGATGGAACCTCTGACCACCCCCGGGGGCAGGAGGGGTGTCTCTCCCTTCACACGGCTCTCGTGTCCCTCACATACCTGCCATTCATTGGAGATGGTCCCTGTCCCAGGTGCCTGCTCTTTGGTCAAAGGCAAGTAGTGGGCGTCCTCTTTGGCCGCAGTGGTGCAGCCCATTTGCAAACAGAATGGTATTGGCCGTTGTGAGGGTGGGCGGGGCTTTCTGCACCAGCTCGATGGAGATGAATGCAGAGGCATTTCTAAGTGAAGCCAGACATGAGATCTGGTCAGGGTTGGATTCAGGGCCTTGGCAACCCCCTGGGACTGAGTGGGACCCGGCAGTGCCGTTTTTTGGGATGCTGTCCAGAGGGGTTGTCGCTGTGTCTGAGTTTTCACTCTGGCCAGTTTGTCCTGTTCCAAACTGTCACGGTGCAAAGCCAAGAAAGGAATTTGGGGATTACAGGGGAGCAAGTGCTGGAGACGCAGACCACTCTGCAGGGAACCTGTTCCAAACCTGAGGCTGGGGCCGTGTTGGGCTGTGTTTTCAGCACTTCCCCCACGTTGGGAACTCCATGAAGGAGACAGAGCTGGCTCTTCTTCCCTGCTTGGGAACCAGCCCCCCTCGAATTGCTCCTGTCTGGGGCTCCCAGGGGGTCCACGCAGGGTGAGGGCTGTGGCCGCCTCACCTTGGCGGCCCTCCCTGCTTGAGGGAAGGAACGTCCCCTCCCTGCGGGTGGCCCCTCTCCCACTCCTTTTCCTTTTGCTTTCCCCAAACATCTGTGCATTGCTGTGTGCAGAGGAGGTGGTGCTGTTTGCGTAGCCCCAGGGGGACAAGAGGACAGGGTGTTTGCAGCCAGAGGCGGTCTCCCCTGAGCCTGTGCAGACTTCCTTGGGAGCCAAGAGATAGTTTGAAGTGAAGGGAAAGGGACCAGGGCCGTGCTCCCCCTGCCTGTGCCAGGAGGCCAGCGTGGGTCTGCTGTTTACTCGCAGGTGCTCAGGTTCATAGATCCATTCCCTGCCCTTCAGGGCCTGGCCCCTGAAAGCTACATCTTCCAGGCTCCTTTGCCACCTGGTTTCAAGCTGGGTTTGGCTACTGGGAGGCACTGGTTGAGCCTGGCAGGCAGGGGGATGGGAGAAGGCAGGCTCCCCAACCTCTGTCTGGGCTTCACCTTTGCGTCTTTGCAACAAGGGCTCACTGGCTTCTCGGAAGTCCCAGCTCCCACTGTGTGGTCTCCACTGTCACCAGCTTCCGCTGGCCGGGTCTGACCCTGCGCTTCTTCGTGACACCCCTGTCTCCTTTTGTCCCTTTAGCTCAGGGCTTCCTGCTGTTGCTAATCTCTGGGTTGTAGTGTGGGCACGCTACTTGGTTTTTTTGCCCTTCCAGCTGATTGTGAATTCGCCTGTCAGATTTCTTGTGTCGAGTATAACGTGTTGGCTCCACATTCCCTACTGGAGCCCGGATGCCCTTGTGTGGCCATCCAGAGAGCACCGGTCGGCATGGGGGAACCTGCGTTTGGGCTGACCTTGTTCTCTGTGCGCACGTCTTTCTCACGTATCTCTGGCAGCAGTCGGCAGCGGACCCACGGTCCAGGACCCCAGGCCCTGGCCCAGCCGGTCTCCCTGTGATCAGTAATAGGAAACAACAGAGGCTTCAGACAGCTGTCTCCTGCATCTGCCTGGATGGCCCCTCTTCACCCTTTAAGGCCCAAATGCCTCCACTTCTTCATCTCTGTCCTTTTTCTCCCCGTTTTCCTGAGGCTGGATCACCGGCCCCTTTATCTGTGTTCCTAAAACAGTTTATATAAATATGCCTCAGTCCACTGGGACCTGGTTCCCTCAGTAGTGGGCGAGTTCATGCAGGGCAGGGCCCAGCTTCATGCAGCCCCACACGCCTGACGCCTCGCTCAGGGTCTGGCATGAAGTGGGACTGGCAAGCTCTGCCGACTTCAGTGGTGCTGTAACCTGGCTGCCTAGCAGGACCCCCCGGGAAGCTGTTACAAAGGGCAAATGTCCAGGCCCCACCCCAGCCCAGGAAGTTGGAACCTCTGAGGTAGGGCCTGGGCCCTGGCATTTTTAAAAAGGCTAACTTGGTGATTTTAATGTGTAGCCGGAGTTGCAAACTGCTCGTTTAGTTTGACTGCTTCGAGTCTGCTTTGATTGCTTGTTCTTTGTTAAGGATTCCTGCCCTTCAGCTCAGCTCCTCTTGCCATTTCATTCAACCCAGCAAATTTGTTGGAGTGTCTGCTCTGTGCCAGGCATCCTGTGTAGACAGACTCTTGCTACTCAAAAGTATGTTTGTCGGGCCAGCAACCCCTCTACCACTTGGGAGCTTGTAGGAATGCAGAATCTTAGGCCCCACCCCAGGCTGGTGGAGTGGAATCTGCATTTCCTCCGGTGTGTGTGTGTTACAGGCTGAGGAGCCACCTTATGTTCCTCAAGATCACACAAATAGCAAATGGCTGGCTTGCTGCGCATCTCATTCCCTGTCTCGTTCGCTGCCTGGCTCCCCTTCAGAAGGGGGTTCTTTCACATTCTTCCCTCCGCCAGTCCCTGCGGTGCATCCTGAGGGGCTCGAGCCCAGGCAGGAGTTAGGTGAGGCGATGGGCCCCCGAGTGTGGGAGCAGGGGGGTGGGTGGTCTTTGGGAGACAGAAGCCCTCCTGGGCACACTGAATACCCATGTTTGTGAGGCCACAGGGAGTGGCAGTTTGGAAGGAGCAGCTCTGTTTTGGGCGTGCGGGAGGCTGCTGTGGCTGTGGGGCTGTGGCACACCGGATTGCCAGAGAGCGGGCTGGCATCGGCGCAAATAACACAACCGTGCTTGCCTGCCGCTTTTGGGGCCCAAGCACAGGAGGAAGTTTCTGGAGCTCGGCCTGTGAAGATTCATGAAGTTACCTGTTGCTCAAGTTCAAATGGAACAGGGTTATCTCTGTCCACAGGGGCTGTGACTTTTAAAGGCAGCCGGGAGTGAGGCAAGAATTGGGCACATCAGGCTGGGTGTGTGCTCAGGCTGGATTTGCCAGCAAGGCAGACTGCAGGGGGCCCAGAAGAGCCGAGGCTGGTTGGGAGGGCGGTGTCAGCTGGGGCTGTGCTGCTCCCCTCCATCGGAGGCCTCTGCTATGTGCGGTTGCTCCCATCGGTGTGGGGTTGCAAGAGGACACAGAAGCAGGGACCCTTCTCTGGAGAAGGAAGCACTTGCCCCCAGCCCGCTGCTTTGCCACCCAAGCCCCTTTGGTTGGATTAGGCTGGGTGACAATGCCAAACCTGCCACAGAAGGACGGCTTGTGTGTTCCGTCGTCGTGAGCTCGTCAGGTGCACTGAGCCAGACGCTCTCAGAAAGAAGCGGAATCTCTTTTGAGTAAGGGTGTAGGGAGGGTGGGGTGCACTGCAGGCAGGAAGTCTGCGAGCTGGGGTGAAAGGGCAACACCTGTGGGTGTGACTGACCCAGTCATGCAAAGTGGACCGTGTCCCCATGCAGCGTGGAATCCTCCTGGGTCAGGGACTTGGGGAGCCTCCTTGGGAGACAATGTATCCTCTTCAGCAACTGCCCACTCTTGGGTTCTGCACCCAGTTTCCAGTGTGTGTCAGCTTCCTCCCTTTTCCCCACCCCGACAAGCCACTCTCAGACACCAGTGGGGTGTCCTGTGATGTGACTCAATTCTGACAGTGGCTACCAGGAGGTAAGGTCAGATCAGGTTAAGGGCCTGTTCCTAAAAAACTACCCCCCCCTCCCCCCACCGGCTTCATGTGCTCATCACAAGCTCAGGTTGTTACCTGTACTTCTGACCAGAGGTTGGAGGTCAGCCAGCAGCACAAAGTGGGACCATCTGAGGGACCTCAGCAGGCACAGGACATGGGGTGTCTGCTCTAGAAGGTTTGCAGGGCCTCACCCAGCTGCTTCCAGAGGATGCTTTCCTGCTCACTGTTTGATGCTTATTTCCTAGGCAGTCAAGGATGCTAGTCTCCTGTCTTTATCCTTTCACCCGGGGCCTTTGTCATTCTGTCATCTCTGTGCTGGACCTGGGGGACCTGCCCAGCCTCCTGGAGACCCGAGTTAGCTCCTGCAGTTGGTAGGCACCCTGCAGACATGGATGCTCCCCTAGGCAGCAGCCCCCTGTACGCAGGTCATTGTGAGGAGATGGGCTGGACCGGTGATGGAGAGTGGCCTTGGAGGACTTCTAGGAACAAGTCTGGGGCCCTGCTGGCCACACCCTGAATATGAGCATGAATGAATCTCTTAGCAAAAGAGAGCACCTTTGGCCCTGTAACTCCCCCAAACAGTCCAGAGGAGAGTGCTGAGTGCCAATGGCTTTCGGGAACACTCACTCATTCACTCTCCGGGTTCTGTGAGGTTCTGCTTAGGAGAATGGGGCCTTGTGTCATTGCTGCCAACTATGATATCAGATGGCACAGGTCAGCAGGCGGGAGAGGAGATGAATGATTGGTGGGAGAGAGAGCCAATGAAGTGGGGGTGGGGGGTGGGGGGATGGCCAGTGGAGTGAGGCGGGAGGAAACCAGGAGAGCAGGTGGTGGTGAAGAAGAGCACCCCCTGCCTCCCCACGGGGTGACATTAATTAGCAGAGGACCTGGAAAGCTGGAAGTGAAGACCAGAGGGGTCTCACTCTGCAGGGCTGGGGCAGCTCTAGCCCACTGGGGAAGGGCCAGCAGAGGTGCTTGAGAATGCTAATCTGGGGACCCCGACCCTCTTCGCATGCAAACAGATCTGCCCCTTTCAGCCCTGGTGTATAAGGGGGACCCCTGTGGGTGCCTGAAACCACGGATAGTACCAAACCCTATATATACATGATGTTTTTTCCCTATACATACATACCTATGATAAAGTTTAATTTATAAATTAGGCATAGTAAGGGACTAACAATAACTAATAATAAAATAGAGCAATAATAACATTATGCTGTAATACAAGTTATGCTGATGGCCTTGTTGCCATTAAGAAGTATGCAAGGGTGGGGACGGCCACAGTGAACCGAACGCCTTGGGCTTTGTTTCAGAATCGACGCTCTCCCGAGGGAAGCCAGGCAGACGCTGGGACGCCTAGGCGACAGGGTCACATACCTACATCAGCAGCCACCTGTAGAAACAGTTTCCCAGGAATCAGAGGGTGGGGCTGGGTCACTGGTGACTGCCACTGGGTGGGGCAGCCCGGTCAGCTTGGTGGAGGGAGGCAGACTCTGCACGTCGGAACCCCGGAAAGAGGAGTTTGGCCCACGAGCGTTCACTGGGCACCCGGAGGCTGGCAGGCAGAGCAGCAGACTTTCAGCAGAGGCGGGAAGGATCGAGCCCTGGGGCCGGGGGCTTCGTGGGACTGTGGGCACAGTGCAGGCTGTGTTTTAGTAGGACAGGGAGGCAGTGGGGAGAAGCAGGGTGCATGGCACAGCCTCAGCCACTACAAGCAGCCCACTCACTCTCCTGGCCCCAGTCCCTGTGCAGCAGCAACTACTTGAAGGGAACATAGTCAATTCTCTCTCTCTGTCCTGCTCTCAGTTCTTCTGGCCACCAAATGTGTGGGGGTTTCCCCCTAAACCAACCAGTTCTCCAACTCTCTCTGGGCACCAAGTGGGAGACCTATAATTCAATTCTTTTTGGACCCTGTCCACCTGGAGGGATCAGACCCCACAGTTGAGGCCGTTGTCACATAGGACCTCGCCTTGCCTTCAGGTGCCTATAGCTCAGAGTCCCAAGTACAGCCCCAGCCTGGGCATCTGGCTGTCTGGCTGTAGATTGGAGGCTCCCAGGAGCCCTTCCTTGGGTTTGACAATTTGCTGGAAGAGACCACAGAACTCAGGAAAACAGTTTACTTACTAGATTATCAGTTTGTGATAAAAAGATACGCTAACTTAAGAGCAGCTGGTAGAAGATGGAAGAGAGGTGTAGTGTGGGAAGGGCCATGCTCTCCAGGTGTGCCACCCTCCTGCACCTGCTGGTGTTCATGGACTTGGACTTGTTCTGAATCCTGGCTTTGAGGACGTGTGTGGAAGCTTCATTGTGTAGGTGCACTTGATCAAATCATTGGCTGTGGGAGACTCATTCAACCTCCAGGCAGGTGGGGCTGAGACTTCCAACGCTCCAATGACGTGGTTGGTTGGCTCCCCTGGCTACCAGCCCCCATCTGGGGCTTTTAGAGGAGCTGTAGCTGTTAGTTATATTGTTAGCATGCAAGGGGGTCCTTGGGTGGGGGCAGGGGTGGACGCCAAATGTATATGGTGTATTTCTCATTGTGCCACACTGCTTTTCTTTCTGGAGGGAAAATGAACATTCTTTGAGCTCCAGCATATTGCAGACAATGTGCTAGGCCTTGTATGAGCAGCTTTACTTCATCTCCATGAGGTCTCTGTGATGTCAGCGTCACTGTCCCTAGTTTATGGACGAAAACACCGAGGTTGCAGCAGATTCCCTGGCTCATTCATCAGTGCTGGGCTGGAGGCTCAAGCTTAGGGCTGACACCAAGCCCACGATCTTTTCCTGCACTGAACTGCTTCCCAAAGTTGAGGGAAGAAGCAGGCAGGAGTCAGGCTGACGAAGCACGACAGGCTGGCGTCTCTGCGGACGTGAGCGCACTCCCAACCAGCTTGACTCCTCCTTTTCAGGGATGGGTGTGGGGTGGGGTGGGGGGAGGATGCGGGGATGTGGGGGGGTGCGTGGACTTGAGAGTCAGAGCAGCCATTTGCACGAGTCCCATCAGCATCCTTCCTCCCTGCTGGTGTCTGTCTTGGTTCGAGCCTCAGGGAAGCATGGGCTGGACTCGAGGTACAGAGGAGAAGTCGCTTCTCTGTCTTGAAAGGGTCCATGGTTCCTTCCCCTCTGTCGTCACTTACGGCTTTCCCTGCAGGCTTGAAGGCTTTCTTAAAGAAGTTTTGGTTTGGCCCGAGAGTCGTTTGTTCATCACTGGGGCTTCCTGAGCCAGCAAGGAACATGTTCAAAGTCATTGCTGATAAAGTAGAGCCTCGAACCGGTTAGGGCACAGAGGCTGGTAGCTGGAAGGTCTGCTGAGTCTGCTGTATCCCCAGATAGGGGCTGTGGAAATGAAGAGATGAGAGGAGTTTCCAGAAATATCACAGAGGAAGGATTGGTAGGACTTGAATCAGGGAAGGGGGGCGGGGGGTGGGGGAGAGAGAGAGAGATGTCAGAATGTTCTTGGGCCCTGGCCTCGTAGCTCAGTCGGTGAGAGCGTCGTCCTGATAGGCCAAGGTTGTGGGTTCAGTCTCTGGTCAGGGCACATCCAAGAATCAACCAGTGAAATGCCTCAGTTAGTTGGACAACAAATTAATCTCTCTCAAAGTAATAATATAAAAAAGGGTCTCAGGTAGACGTGGTTAAGAGATAGCACTTAATTGTGACACTGCATATGTGCTCGTGGCAGATGTTGCTGAAGAATCACTAATCATCTTCTTGCTCCACCCGAGACCCCTAAACACAGAAATCTGTTAGCTCTCGCCAACCCACTGGCGTTGTGCAGAAGTCGAAGTCTGCTCGCCATCTCGGCCCTACAGCTGGTCAGCCAGGGGGATGCAGCCGAGGTGGTTTGGGAGGGTTCGGGAGGTGGGGGGCAAGCCTCTCGTCTTTGGGCTCTGGGGAACGCCCATTTTGGGGAGAAGGCCCACAGCACAGGGAGAGGTCAAGGGCAGGGCTGCAGGACTGGAGTCAGTGTCTCTAAGGCAGAAGTAATTGAAGTCACATGAATAGAGAGATGCCTTCTGAGAGAGAGCGGGCCCACGGGGAAAGGGGCAGACTGCTTATTGCCCGAGGAAAGGAAACTGCTTGCCGTGCTGAGGCAAGGAAAAGTTAACAAGAGAACGCCCTGCGTTTCCATCACGGAGTGAGGGGGACCATCTCGCCAGACCCCCCCTCCATGAATCCTGTGGAGCCTTAAGAAATTCCAGGGCTGGCTTCCTTACAGAGTTCGAGAACTGATGCTCTGAGGTCCTGCCTTCGATGCCTCCGGTGTCAGCCAGTGCTTCCTCCACTGCTGGTGTCTCTGAGGGACCCTGCATTCTCCCCTCCACAGCGCTCCTCCTCGGGTGCCGGTGCAGCCCTGCCTTCCTCCTCCATCCTGGGGCTCCTTCTCTCTCCTCCTCTGTGGCCTGGTCCTGCCCTGTGCGCTGTTCAGAGACAGCGCGGGGCACCGCTGATGGGGTCTTGTCTTTCTGATAGTTACCTTGACTAATCACTCGGAAACCCTCACGTTCCAAGGATAATTGTTTCCACTAAGTCAAGGACTCCCCGTCTCCCCAGTGACCTGGAATTACCCTCCACCAGCGAAAATGGCTCGAGCCTCGGAGTACCTTCCCGCATTAACTCTGAGTTGCAGCGAGGAAATCTCCTCTTTTGATGGGGGGAAATGTTGCCCTTGCAAGTCTTCATGCAGTGCACTCCAGCTTAACACTCCCTTACTATTTGCCTCTGTAACTTCCACATTGAGTGAATTAAGTCCTGCAGGCGGGTAGTTATTAAAGAAGTGATAAGTGCTTCATGATTCGTTCAAGGGTGGTCTGTCCATTTCATATTTTCCGAAGGAAGTTGGCTGCCTGAAGGGTAGTGCTCTCAGGGCCCTGGGGGCCGGAAGATCTCGGGCACAGAGCTCCCAGTGGTTAGATCTCTTTCAAGCCAGCTGCTCTGGCCTGGCCCAGGCTCTTCTTGTCCTGGCAGTCTCCTCCCAGGCCCTGTGGGGAGAAGAGGCAAAAGTCAGCATGCCTCTCCCTGCCTCAGGCTGTCTCTGCTCTTCCTCCAAGACCTCCCTCTCTCCTGGCTCGAAGCTGAGATGTCTGGTGGGGTGGGAGGTTTTATGATGATGTCATCCTGTCCCCTCACCCTAACCCCACAGGCACAGCTTGCTTTTTTTATATTTTGAGTCTCTCCGATGGTCAGAAAAAATGCCGGTCCCATCGAGACCTTGGGAGCCTTTCCCTGACTGGCTCACCATCCCAGGGTACCGAGGAAGGACAGGCAGGCATTTGTTTGTTCATTTACATTTTCTACTGTGGACCAGGAATGGGGCTGAGTACTGGGGAGAAACGGGGAACCAGATAGACAGGTGGCCTGCCCGCCTGGAGCTGGCGTTCTAGTAGTGGAGAGACAGACAGACAGATAAATGCACGTGGGAGGGAATTCTAGATGCTGATTCTTAAACTTGGCACTGTTACATTGGAAGGGTACTCGCTTCGAGGGGCTGTCCTGTGCACTGCAGGACATTCAGCAACATCTCTGGCCTCTGCCCGCCAGTGCCCAGGAGCGCCTCCCAGTCACAGCAATCACAAATGTCCCCAGACCTTGCCAAGGGTTCCCCGGAGGCCAGAATCCGCCAGCAACTTGAAAATGATTGCTCTATTGGGGGGGGAGGGGGTGCCCAACCCACAGCCTGTGAGCTGCATTCGGCCCAACACAAAATCGCACATTTACTGAAAACATTATGAGATTTGTTTGTTTTTGTTTTTGTTGGTGTCTGTGTATTTAACGTGTGGCCCAGAGATGCCAGAAGGTCGGGCACCCCTGCTAGAGGAAGGTTAGAGAGAATGGCTCTCCGAGGAAAGCAAGGGCTGGTGTCAGACCTGCGGAGGTGCTGGGGAAGAGCCCGGAGCTCAGGGAGAAGACAGGGAGAGGGGCACATTCAGGTGCCAGCACAGGGGTGAGAGCACCATGGCTCGGCAGGGGGTGAGACCTGGGGGACCCCCACGTTTAGGGTTCAGAGAGAAAGCTCAGAACCAGCAAACATGACTGAGAGGGAATAGCTCCGGGGTGGAATGAAACCCAGGGAGAGTAGAGTTAGGAGTCCATAGAGAAGAGGATGTTTCAGGAAAGACAGCGGCTGACTCTGTAGGCCGCTGCTGAGGGACAGGGTAAGTCAGTGACGGAGAGCAGTGTGTTGGGTTTGCCCACGTGGAAATCGTCGGTGATGTTGACAATGTAGTTCCGGTGGAGGGGTGGAGACAGAAGACAAATGGGGATGGAGATTTGAGGGGTGGGGGAGAAGAAGGGCCTGTGCGTGGAGACACTTCCCTCCAAAACATTTGCCATAAAGAGACACAGAGGCATGAGCTGGTGGCTGGAGGAAGACATGGCCTCCAGCAACTTCCAGTGAGAGTGGGCTGTTCTAGAATGTGCTTGCAGGCAGGAGTGGGGGTTGGTGGTGGCTAGCAGCGAGGGAGGGAGGGTGCAGAGAAGAGGGGAGGCAAATGGCTGAGTCCTTGAGAAGTCGAGAGGGGCTGAGGGCAGGGGGAGGCCCCCCCTGGGGAGCTGCTGATCACTTTGGGGGCTCCTTCCCTCCCTCCCTCCCTCCCTCAGATGTCACTGGCCCCGGAGGCACAAACCCCTGTATCTGGCCAAGGCCACAATCGGGTGGGGGAGGGAAGGATGGAAAAGATGTGCCGAGCTGTCAGAGCATGCTCATCCCCTCCCTTCTGCGTTTACTGAGTGGGGACCCTGCTGCCATCCCCACTCCTGACACTGCAGGTGAGTGAGCAGCAGACCCGAGACCTCGGGGCTCCTACTTGCTGGGCTCTGCAGCCATTCCCGGGATGTTGAGCAGTGTGCCCAGGGCTGCATCCCTTCTTTGATACCCCCCGTTCAAGGGGTTTGTTGGGTCCGACTAGGGCTCTGGGGGAGTGGGGGGTGGGGTGCCGTGCAGGTGTGGGGCACGGTGTGCACTTAACCTGGGTTGCTGCTCGAGTTGGAGGTTCAGGAGATGACTGAGTGTTGAGCAAGATGGACATGATCCCTGTTAACCTGTGTCAGAGTCCCAGCGTAGCAACACAGACAGCAAACACATAATCAAATCACCAAATGAGACAATTACAGATGCTTATTAAGGGCTGTGAAGGACACAAGCGTGGGCTGGTTCCAGGGCGAAGCTGGACGGGGCAGGGAGGGGTGCCCCCTGGGGGGCAGGGCCGGCTCCTTGGAGAAGGTGACCTTGGAGCGAGATCTGAGGGGACCGCAAGGAGCTGCGAAGAATGTGTCGTGGAAGTTCTGGTTGGGGACAAGCCTGGCATGTGTAGAGACTAGGACACCGGCCAGTATGGCCTGGTCCTGCGGATAAGGGGAAGGTGCTGGCAGAAGGACCATGGAAGCAGTGAGTGGCCAGTCCATGCAGGATCTTTGGACCAAGTCGTGTTGTTTGGGTTTTAAGGGAAGTGGTTGGAGGTTTTCAACTGGCTGCATGCAGGTGAGAGGGGTGGCTACCTGGTGGGTGGATGTGAGTGCCTGCTGAGGTCGCCCCTGCCCGCTCAAGCCCACCTGCTGGGGGTGGGGCAGGGGGGCAGATGGAGAGGAACTGAGAGACCAGTGAGGTGCAGGTCAGTCTGGTCACAGGCTGGGGGCTGAGCAGGACAGTCTGGACTCCCCAGTGGACTGGCTGAGTCCCTGATGCAGTGTCCCTCCTGGAAGTTCTGTCTTTTGTCCATGGGGGAGCTGAGGGGGTGGTGCCCTTGATCTTGTCCCTGTGGGGAGACACAGCTGGCCCCTCAGCCCTGGAAGAGCACAGGTGTGTGCAGCAGCCTTCCCTGTTCCTGGCACAGGCTTTGGCATTGATCGGGAAGCCGACACAGATGCCATCGCCGTCTATCTGTTCGCCGCACGACCCGAGTGATCCTCTCCTAGGCTCCGGGGGCCCCAGAGGTGGGACTGGTTCTCTGTGGTCCTCGGCGTGCGGCAGCTCGTGGAGCCGTGTGCTCGAGCGTGTGTGCTGGGGTCGTCAGCTGGAGCGGGCTGGCCAGGCTCTCGGGCTCAGCTCCCTGGGCACCTAGTACCCTCCTGACAGCTGTCAAGAGAGGTAGAGCCAGGGGACTTGGTGGCGGGGGTCTGACGTGGCGTTTCCCAGCCTGGGTGCCTGAGCTTCGAGGAGCTGTTGCTCCAGACGGTGTGTTTACAATGCTAAACATATCAGATAATTGAAAGCTAATGCTCCTGTCTGGATCACTAGACATAATATGCCTGGATAACAAATCAATTTCCTCATTGCCCCACAAGGCTTCCAAGTCAGACACAACATTCTGTGCACATGCGTGCATGCACTCACAGCTGGCTGGTTATTTAGGAAACGCAATTCCAGTCTGTTTTCCCCAGGCACCCAGCTCCGCTCCTCAGTCGGGGTCTCAGTCTTAGAACAGGTGCCACGGGTACGGGAGCCTCAGGTCTGCTGGGGCGCAGTCTGGTGAGAAGGGACGTCTGCACTCGGCCTTGTTATCGGAAGCTCCCGTGTTCTGTGCCAGAGGGGCAGCACACTCATGTGCAAAAACACTTGCGAAACGCTGGTTTCACCCACCTCCTGCCAGGGCACCCCCCACACTGAGAATGACAATATGGGACCACGTGTTAGTGGAGCCACCAGGGAAATGGGAATTCTGACTGTGCCTCCCAGAATGCTCCACTCATCGGGTGACCTTCATTAGTCCGGGAGCGGATGCAAAATAGCCACCAGGGCCACGCCCTGCCCGTGTGTGCACGTGAATGCGCATGCGGGGGTCTTTCCATATTCCTGTATCCTCTTTCTGCTTCTCTTTGCTCTTACTCAACACACACTTCCAAGCACAGTAGTGGTGGGGTTGGCTCCTTCCTGCCCTGGTGCAGGAGGGGGGACGCAGGCACTGCCTCCACTCATCTCCCAACAACTGGGTTTCCCAGGAGCAGCCTGAGGGCTGGAGAGGTTTGAGTGACCAACCCAGCAGCCTCCAGCAATCCAAGTTCAGAGCTTGTGTCTTCTCCAGGTCAGCCTGCCCCCCAGGGCACCTGCTTGTAACCTCTGCTCCAGGGGTCTGCAGAGCAGGCTGGTCGCTGACCGTGGGAGAGGAGGAGGGGCCCTCCGGCAGATGTTCAGGGAGGTAGGTGGTGGCCCACGGCCCACTAGCAGGGAAAGAGCCAGAAAACCACTAAAAATGGGTGCCATCATGGTTGGAATTCGGGAATCACGTCAGGGCAGGGGCCCACATTCCGCATAGGCAAAGAGCCTCTGACCGTGTCCCAGTTCAGCAGACTAGGCAGATGGGTCACGGTCCCCCAGGATCATCAAGAAAATGTAACATTCTGTCTGCTCTGCTGAAAGCTGACAGTGAGGGGTGGGGGAGAGGCTGGAAATGAGGCAGTGTAGGCCCTACCTCAGGAGGGAGGACCCCTCTGTCCTGCCTGCTGATCCTTTGTCCCGCCGAGCACCCAGGTGACGACGGAAACTCTGTCAGGTGTAGGGTGCTCTGCCCCTTTCTTGGGCCATCCCCTGGTGTTGGAATGGGCTAGATATCTCCGTGTTCTAGACTTTTCTATGCATGGGACTTAAATATTGGTGTTATAAACAACTCAAACATATCCACTTGACATGTTTTTAATTAAAATATGGGTCACACCGTCTGCACCATCTAATTTTTCTGCACTCGGAGATCTCCAATTCATTAACATGCGGGCTCAAGACAGCCCAGAGGAGGGAGACCATGGCCCAGAGGCCTGGTCACATTCACCCGCACAAAGGAGCTTTATATTTCCCAGGGACATGATAATTAACATTTCTCTGTGCCCCAGCCCATCCCCAAAGTGGGTGTGGCACATCTGCCTGGGGAGTGGGTTTATTAGTGCTGCTCCAGAACTGGGGGCTGTGAACCTGCGTTTTGGGGGGAGGCTTCCTCTCCAGCAGTTTCTGTCCCACTTCTGGAGAGACTGTGCATGTGAGCGCCCCTGGGCCCTGCCACACCTGGGTGTGTCCTGGGCACTAGCATGTTCTTTGACCATGGAGGGTCCCCTCCCCCGCACTGAGGCTTTGTGAGCTCCAGCCCTCCACCTGGCTCTGCTGGGGCCCGGAGCTTGGGGGTGGTGAGGATTAAGCCTCACTTTTCCCCCTTTCTGGAGGATGTTGCACCTCAGCCCCTGGCAGAGCTGTGATGCTGTGGTGGAGGAAGGGCGGTGGTGGAGGGCCAGCGCTGGGCACTGGCTGCGCCTCTGGATGGAGCACCTCACCTTTGCATGCCTGAAGGGGGCGCGCAGCGGAGGAAGAAGGCTGTTGGCCTGTGGATGGCAGCTGGGGCTTGGTGAGAAGAGGCCATTGTGGCTTCTGGAATGTGTCATCTGGACAGGGCCTTGGTCCAGTGGGCCCAAGAGCCCTTCCTTTCCCCTCTGAAGGGGTGGGCCTTGACTCGAGAGGGTCTGGCTTCCCTGCCTTTGGATTCTTCCCTCTCACTTGACCCAGTGACATAGAGGCCAGCGATTTGGTTTTGGCCTTGGGCCTTAGTGTTCAATGCAAAGCAGTCATTTTCAAAATTGTTGCTGTTTTAAGCCACAGAACTCTTTCTTCAGTGGCAGCCTTAGACGTAAAAGCGGGGTTTCCCAGCCTCGGTGCCATGGACCTTGGGCTGATAATTCTTTGTTGGGGGGAAAGGGAAGCTGTCCTGTGCATTTTTGAAATGTTCAGGCACACCCCTGGCCTCAACCCACTGGAGGCTGGTGTCCCTCCCTCCCTTTGCCCCTGTTGCAACAACCAAAAACATCTCCAGATGTCACCCAGTGTCCCTTGGGGGGCAATGTCCCCTCCAGCTGAGAAGTACTGCATTGAACTAAAGTGTAGGTGGGTGCCTGGGGCCCATCTCTCAGCCTTCTCTCTGCCCCTCCCCGCCCCACACCGCAGGCCGCCTGAGACCTAGGCTGGCAGACCAGCATGCGCTCTCATAGTCCCCGTGGCAGTGCTCCTGGCTCCCCACTGAGTCCCTCCTCTCATGCATGCTCCCAAGGGGCCTCTGCAGGGACCTGCTGATACAGCCTGGCCCTGGAACAGGGAGGCTGGTGACAGCCTCACGCAGGGTTCAGGCGCCTCGCCTTCCTTTAAAAATGATAGTTATCGATCTTTTTTTTTTCCAAAATGACAAAATAAATGCTTGGCGAAGACAACCTGAATGACCTGGAGCAACACCAGATGAGGAGAAGGCGCTTGAAATAGCACTAGGTCATTTAGCATAAACAAAAGCACCCAGACCTGCTTTTGCTGCAGCTTGGCCAGTTCCTACATTTTTCAAGCCTGCCCTTTCCACATAAACCGCCGGCCTCCCTCCCGGCACAGCGCACCTAGCAGAGGGACCGTAACTGACCCCCAGGGCTGGCATCTTGTGGTGAGTCACCGGGGGACTTGGCTGCACCCTGCTGGTGTCATCGCAAACGCCAGGCTGCACCTTCACCGCGCCCCGCGTCCCTTGGAACCTGCCCCAGGCTGCTGGCTGAGCACCCCCTGCATCTGTTTGTGATTTCCACCTCAGTGGCTGTCCCGGAGGCCAAGAGTGGCAGCTCACTGCCCCTCTGCCTTTCTGCTGTTCGGACTGTTTGTGAGTGATCACAGAGAAATGGCGGCTTCCACCCAAGCCAGGATGCCGTGTTTAGCTTGAAAACTGAGGGCGGACAGCTCTTTGTCTGCAAGGCACTGGGTTCACAGAGACCTGCACGCCAGCCCTTCCTGAGCACTTACTGTAACCTTGTCTTCCCACCCTCACTCGAAGTCTTACTCTGGAGAGTATTTTGTTATCCATGATGGACAGAAGAGGACACTGAGGCACACACAGGTGAAGTAACCTGAATGGGGGGCCCGTGTGCATCCTGGCAGCCTGGCTTTGGGCTGGGGTCGGCATCTGTTTCTATCAAAGGCCAGAGGGCCACGTCTCTGTGGCACGTGCTCAGCTGCGTCTTTGTGATGCAGGCGTGACGATAGGAGATGGACAGGCACGTGCACTGAAGTTCATACATGTCACAGTGCAATTCTACTTTTGATTTTTTTTTTTTTTTAGTGTAAAACCTATTATTAGCTCTCAGGCTGACAAAAGCAGGTGGCAGGCTAGACTGGGCCCACGGGCTGGCCTGTGCTGACCCAGCACCAGAGCCCCAACCGCTCACCACACCTTTGCACCATGGCTGCAAAACTCCCATTCCTCAGTCTAGGGAAACTGGTACCCGGGAAGGAAGCAGGGCCCCAGGGAGCCCTTGGCAGCATGCAGCCCATTGGCTGCCTGCTGAGTCTCCCTTGTCTCCAAGTCTCCCTTGTCCCTGTGTCTGGGGAGGGCCACTGTGTGGGTGGAGGGGTGTGCGGGCTGACTGGGGAGAGGGTTGGAATGCAGTTAGGGTGGTCTGTGACCCAGACACAGCCAGCTATGGAGTTCTAATGTGGGCTAAGGAAGTGATTCCATTTGTCCGAACCACTGACGGACAGCTTCTTGCTGGGAGTGGGCCTCGTGGGTGAAGGAATGGTCGTCTGAGAGGACCCTGAGACCTGCTTGGCAGTTCACCTGCACACACTGGTTCGGGGGGTGGGATCTGGGGCTGACACAGGTCTTTCTCCATTGGGCCTTCCTTTCCATCTGAAATGGAGCTAGGGTCCCTGCCCTGGTGGCACGGGACCAAGTAAACTGCTGGTGGCCATGAGGCTTCCAAGAGAAGGCTTTGGCCTTGGAATTTAATACCGAGCTGGCCACCTGGTCCATGTCCCCAGCAGATGCCAGTGTGTCTGGCTGCTCCACAGGGGCCCCGAGAGAATGTGGGACAAAACAGGCTCTCAGCATACCTTGTCACTGTGCGGCTCTGAGGCGCTTCCTGAGCCCCTGGCCCCTGCCGTCCTGCGGCCTTTCTGGCTCTGGCTGCACTTGGTGGCAGATGGCAGAGCCGTGGGTATAGGGGTGGCCAGGGAGGGGATGTCTGGGGAAGGTGGCTGCCACCTCTCTGGCCTGAGTGTCCCAGGGTGAGAGGTCACCTCTCTGCACTTCTCACTGGGTGGGTGCTTCGACTTTGGGGCCACTGGTGGGAGAGGCAGATCCAAGGAGGCTGGTGGGCCGAGGCTCTCCCCCAGACTCCAGAAGCACGTTGGAGCTCCTTGGGATTGCAGTATCAACCCCCCACCCCCAAACTCACAGAACCGAGACCCAGACCCTTGCTTACAGAACTTTCGAGTTCCTTTGCTTTGGGCTGGAATCACCCACTGGGTGAGTTAGTGCTAGTTTGTGTTTGTTGATGAAAAGTTCTGGCTAATGGTGACTTACGTCTTTGGTGAATGCATCCGAAGAGATGAATTCATTACAGCTGAATAAATGTGGCTTACTCGACACAAACCTCCCCAAACAGGAGGCCTCTGGGGAGAGCATCCTAAAAGGAGAGGTTTGTGAGGAGGAGAGAGACTGTGGACAGGGCAGGAGCTTCTCCCTTTGACCTTGGAGACCCAGGAGGCTCGGGAGGTCAGGGCCCCTGCTCTAAGCCACTGGCCGCCCACATTGCAGTGATGAGGCAGGAATTAGGCTCCTTGGACACTGGTCTCAGCTTCTTTCCATGACAACCTGGTGCCTCCCTGGTCCCTCGGTTTGTCCCCTCCTTTGTGGAGCCAGTTTTGCCAGATCGAGCCCTGGCCTCTTCAGCCCCAGACAGACTGGACTGTGGTTGCCTGATGGGGCCGTCGGTGTCTGGACCCTGGGGACTGCCGAGGTGGAGGTGTGTTCCTCCTGGGCTTTTCCACTCCAAAACCACCACCCCCCTTTTTTTTTTTTTAAAAAAAGAGATTTTTATTGATCTATTTTGAGAAAGAGGGGGAGGGGAGGGAGAAAGAGAAGGAGAGAAACATCTATGTGAGAGAGAAATATCGATTGGGTTGCCTTATGTACGTGCCCCAACTGGGCACCGAACCCACAACCCAGGCATAGATGTGCCCTGCTGGGGATCCAGTCGGCAACCTGTTGCTTTGCGGGACAACACCCAACCCACTGAGCCACCCCAGTCAGGGCCACCACCCCCCTTTTATAAATGCCCCATTTGTATTGTCTTTGTGAGCAGGAACTGAGGAAATGAGCTTGTCCTTAGGAAATCTGAGGAAAAAAAAGAAGGAAGGAGAGGGAACAGAAGGGGACCGAGTCACAAAGATCAACAGGGATCGGGTTTCAAGTCTTCCTGGAGCCAAGGGGGTAGTTCGTTCCATGCTGACCCAAAGGCGGGGGGAACCTCACGACGATTCCCTCGGGCCAGCAGTGGCATGCCTGTTGCCGTGCAGAGGAGGGGACAGGCTCAGAGGTGTTTGGCGACTTGGTGAAGGCCCAGCTCATGTGGGGCCCATCCAGGGTTGCAGCCCCGTCCCCGTGACTCTCCAGCCCACGCCCCTGCCAGCGTCCCCAGCTGACCCGTGTCTGCCTTCCCTCCTGCAGACACATAGAGAACTGGCGTGGCCTGCACACCCTCAATGCCGTGGACATGGAGCTCTACACCGGCCTGCAGAAGCTGTGAGTGCGGGTCCCGGGAGGGGCCTCTAGGGCGGGGGCTGCCTGTCAGCAGATGGGGCACCACCTTCTTAGGGAATGTCAGGGGCTGTGGAGGCTGGCCAGCCTTTCACGCCGCCATCTCACCTGGTCCTAGAAAGGCAAGGGGCTTGCGTAAAACCTCAACCTGCAGTCTTGGGTTCAGGGTAGGACACGTGCCCTGGCCTCTGGGGCTGGTGCTCTACCCCCTGCCCTCTGCCTGACGAGTGGTCCCCATGGAGTGTGGAAGTCCCAGCTGACACCTCCTCTGGACTTCAGTGGTGGCGGGGGACTTGGGGTGGGTGATGGAAGCACCAAGGGGGATCCCGTTCTCACACACCTGCCCATCTGAATGAAGAAGGCTGCCAGCATTGCCCGCTCCCATCCCAAACTGTCCCCAGGTCCCACTGGGGTGTGAGCCTAGACACCCCTCACTTGCCCCACCCACCCCCGCTCCCACTGGACCGCCCCTGGTACTGGTGGTGAAGAAATGAGTTTGGCTCACAGGGCCAGCTGCAGGTCCAGTCTTGGCCTGGTCCCTGTCACCCTCAGCCCAGGGCAGGCATCCCTCTGCCCCTTCAGCTCCGTTGACCCCTTTTTCTCTCCGCAGGACCATCAAGAACTCAGGACTTCGGAGCATCCAGCCCAGAGCCTTCGCCAAGAACCCCCACTTGCGCTACATGTGAGCAGAGCTGTGTCCTGGGCTGCAGACAGGGAGGGGGTGCCCACGGCAGGGGGAGGGTCCTGGCAGTGAAGCTATGCGCCCTGGGGCAAACCCCTTGACTTCTTTGGGCCTCAGATTTTGCTTCTTAAAATGAGGGTTTTGGATTTGATGTTCTCTGAAGGCTCCTATCAGAAGGAAACTTAGTACCAGGGATTATCTGGAGGGGGTCGGGACTCCCAAATTTGTTCATTTTTCATGAAAAGCTTGCCGTTTTATGGGAATGTACATGATAAGAAATTCCACTCCTACAGGCTGCGAAGCGGCACTTCTGAGACTGTCTGTGGGTCTGGGCGGGTGTGTGTGTGCCGGGTGAGGGGTTACAGGATGGGAAGCAGGGCCAGGTGAGACGCTGTGTCTGCGCAGGTTCTGGGTTCTGCGGAAAAGGGCCCAGAGAAGGGGAGACACATGTGTGTAGGGTCACACAGTTTTGTGTGGGACACCCTGCCGGTCCTGTGGCCCGGATGGTCACAGGGCCCGGGTGGGAGGGCTGTCTCTGCTTCTCTCCCCTCCCCGCTCCCTCAGCTGCCATGTCTGAGGGTGGAGGGGCTCTGGCTAGGCCTGTGGGGCAGAATCACAGGGACTCGGTGCCTCCTCTCCACACCCAGCTCCGGGCTGAAGACTGGGCTTCAGTGGGAGGGCCCCCCTTCCCTGGGGTGAAAGGCACCCTGGGGCATCTGGGGGAAATGCCAACTGACCACACCCATGGCGGTGCCTGCTGCTTGGTCAACTCTTCTGTGGGGACAGTGGCCATCGCAGGCACCCACTGGGGATGTTCCCCCAGAACAGACATGCCACAGGACCTGGGGATGACGGGCCAGTTGTGTTTGGGAAGAAAATGGAGGAAAGCTTTTCAGACAAGTCTTTCTTTTGGCCACTTGAGAATTGCATGGTGGAGGCTGTTGCTTCTAATAAGGGAAGGGCAGCAGGCTGGGTAGGAACCCACGGGCAGGGGCAGAGCGTCCAAGGGGCATTCCCAGGAAGGGGTGGGGGGCAGGGGTCCTGGCCTTGCCCTAGGGCCTCTGCATTTCCCCAAGCACATAGTGAGTGCTTGAGACATATATATGTACATGCATGAATATATACATACCTGTATATATTTATCAGTTGTGGGCACCCCTGCTTTGTGCTGAACTTTCTTTCCTCCCTCTGGAAATAGCACACTGCATGTCCTTTGCGCTTGGCTTAGCCATGGGCGACTGAGACCTCCTGTGAACGGGCGCGCCAAGCTGCGGCCCCTGCCCTCCCCAAGCCTTTGTGTCCAGAGTCTGCTGATGTGTATGCTCTGCAGCTGGGCGCATGGCCATGGCCAGATGGGCGGCCTCGGGCCAGATGTTCTGGGTGTTTATTTTATTGAGGATTTGAGCTTCAGTGTAAAATATCCCAGGGGAAGAAGCTTTTGACCTCTGAGAAGAGTGTCCCTTTTCACATGGGGTCACACAAGGGTCCCAGAGCTCCATGCCATGGTGTCCCAGGTGGGGACAGCACAGGCAAACTGTGTGTCCCCTCTAAAGGAACAGCCAGGAGCCATGCTGGCTGACTGCTGCCCTGTGGAGGTGGGACCTCCTGTGGTCAGACTTGCTGAGGTTTTTTGTTTCTCTGTTCGTTTTTTTCAAGAAGAGCTGGAGGTGCAGTGAAACCTTTCAGCTTTAAACCCTGGCAACTGAAAGGGAGACCTCTTCACTTCCTGGGCCGAACCAGGCTGCTGTGGCCAGGAGATGGCATGCCACGGAGGGCCTGCTTCTGTGCCGGGGCCATGCTGTGGGCGAAGGTGCCCTCAGTACGGAAGGAGCCCGTGCCCTCTGGGACGGTGCCTGGGTGCTCATGCCTTAGGGCCTTGTAGGGCACTGTGTCACCTGCAGCTCTCAGGGAAATCTTGTTTCTGGGGACCACAGAAGAGGGGCATGGCTGCATCCCTGGTAGCAGGTGTCTGTGGGGTGGGTTGTGCTGGAATGTCTTTGGCTTACCTATGAGTCCCCAGATGAGGGCAATGATCCACTGCTTTGGGGGAATGATCTGCCCTCAGCTGGGTGGTGAGTGAAGGCTGCTGGGCTTTGCAAGGTTCCCAGGGCTGTGGGGTCAGGGCGTCTGGTTGCACTAGATTCTGATGGTACCAGGAAGCCTGCCTGTGACCTTGGGGCCCGTGTCCTCCTGGACGCATTGGCTAGTGCTTGCCCGAGTACTTGCATGGGTTGCAGTGGGGTCAAGATCGAGAAGGAGGGGTGACTGCCATTCACCCGAAGTTTGGGCCCAGCTGCACGTTGGGGGCGAATTGGGTGCTCAGCTTGTTGCGAAAGGTCAGCCCCTGGTTGAGGGGCTACCAGAGGCATGGTGGGGGAGAGCCAGGAGGGGCACCCAGGGCTCACAGAGAGTGGAGAGAAGGAGGAGGAGGCGTGGTTCCACGGATAGATTTACTTAGGGGCCTCTCCCAGTTGTGGAGACACGCCCAAACCCCAACTGCCTCAATTTCCTGGTAGCTTGGGGACATTTTCTCCTGGCAAATGGGCCAGGCTTCTCTGTTCTCCACAGCCTCTTCTATTTCTGTCCCCTAAATGCGTGTACAAGTCTGTAGGCCCCAGCTGAGCAATCACAAGGTGATTGCTGACTCCAGCACTGATTGCTAAGTCCTGGCTTGGTGGCTCCTTCCTTCCTTCCTTCCTTCCTTCCTTCCTTCCTTCCTTCCTTCCTTCCTTCCTTCCTTCTCCTCCTCCTACTTCTTCATCTCCTTCTCCTTCTTCTTCTTTAAAAAAGTTTTTTTTCTTAGGGTAATGTCTGAGAAGCCTTCTCTGTCCAGAACAAAAAGCAGGAGGTGAAATGGTTGCTCTGGTATCAATGTCAGGTCATCCAGATTGCCCTGACTGGCAGCTGTCTCTGTCCCCGAGCTGCTGTCGTGTTAGTGCAGCTCTTCCTTGTGCGTCACTGAGGCCTACAAGGTCCAGGTGGGGCCCAGCTGTCTGCCGCAGAAGGCTGGGGACCAGGACACTTGGGCCCTGCTACAAGTTTATGAGTGACCAACCATCTCCTCCCGACTCTTTCAGATTCCGTTGTATGTGAAAAAGTTAAGTATTGACTTATCTACATTGAGAGAGATCTTTTATTTACTTATTTTTGATAGACTGCAATATTCTTGACCTTTACATCCTTTCCTGGATCTTAAGAATTTTGAATTAAGGATTCTTAAGGATAAGGATTTTCCAGACTGATACTTGCAATAGCTAGCTGCTAATCCGTCAAATGGGCATACTAAAAGTGCCTGTTTTAGGGACGGGGCATGGTCAGGATTGAATGATTGGAGGCTCAGGGAACAGTCTGAGTTCATACGTGGCGGTTGCTAACGGTGGCAGGAATTCTTGTTGTCTATGGTGGTGGTGATAATGGGAATAAAGAGGAGGGAGGAGGTGGCCACCACTCACTTCTGGAAAGGCTGGGTTTCTGTCACGCATGGCAGTCCGCCTCTCTGGGGGCTGGAACGCTCATGTCTGCAGTCTCCGGGGCCTTCCTTGAGCACAGGGGACCACAAACCCCAGGCGAGTCTGTTCCCTCCACTCGGTCCCCCGCTCACCCCAGACTAGGTGCCCCAGCCCAGTGTGGTTAGTTTCAGAAAGGGTCCCCATGGCTGTGGGTCAGCTGACATGTCACTTCTGTCTGATAGGAGACCATCCACCCACACAGCTGAACTCTCACTGCCTCTGCCCCTGGCTTCCTTTCTGGGGTCTCTTTTCTTGGGTGTCTCATGTCCTGGCCGGGTCTCCAAGGTCTGGGGTCACCTTAAGTAGTGCTGATGAGCTGCACTAAGGTGCTGGTGTTTTCTTTCACCTGTAGAGCACCCCGCGGTCCCCAAAGTGCTGTCTCTTACACCATCACCATCTTTTGTCTTGGTGCCCTGCTGGTTCCAGCCCTGGGCGGCCTCGCTGTGAGCAGCAGGAGCGGCATGCACGCCTCAGGGCCCTGGGAGTCCTCCGTCCAGGAGTCTGTCTGAGATGGTTTTTTAAAAAGTTATTAGGATGTTCAGAACATTGGACCAAAAAAAAAAGCTGGCCTCAGGAGAGGGAAAGGCTCATCGTGGTCAAGAACTTCCTGGGGGCCAAGGACTCTGTCTGCTCTGGCCAATACGACCTCCCTCCTCACAGTGACTGCAGCTCGGGTTCTGCCACGCCCATTTTCATAGGTGGGAATGCTGAGGCCTGGAAGTAGGAGCGGAGTTCCCTCCTGGTCACGTAGTTGCTAGTGGTGCACCCTGGACTTGGCCTGGGGCCCCCTTGACTCTGGATTCCAGGGACTTCTCTATACATCCCAGGCATGTTTTGTCACGTTTTCACAGTAGGAAGTTTTCATGGAAGGAGTGGGGATCTTTATACTTACGTTACAGAGAGAGAGAGAAAAAGAGGGAGGAAGGAGAGCACTTGTTGCCTTGGGGATTTAGCACCTCAGGCACTTCTGCTGAGAAAGCTCTGTTTGGTTTCTTCTATTCAGGTCAAACTCTGTCACGACAGTTACATTTCAACCTGGATATCTTTATTATACAAGATTTCCTAGCATTAGCCTGTGGCCCACTTATTTCCAAGAATATGTAATGTAAGGTTCCGGCAGCCACAATGATGCATTTAATCCCTTAGAGTTGTTGCGGGGGATCTCCTATACATTCAGTTTTTGACTCCCCCTCAAAGCTCTGGCTGCCTTGTTCAGTTCTCTGTCCTGTTCTGTTCTCTCTGTCCTGAGCACCTGACCTTCAGCCGAGAACACCAGCCCTGAGCTGACCTGTGTGGGCGTGTGATGGAGTGGGGAGGGGAGAATGTCCTGATTTCAACGTAATTGTGCCAACTGGTGATGTTCCCAAGGAGAGAGTCGTGCAGCACGGGGCTGGGGGTGGGGGGCATGGAGGAAGTGGCTGGAGTCCCAGCCCTTTCAGGATGTGGCTGAGAAGGCAACCGTTTCTCCTGGGATCACCGGGATGGAAACACGGTGAGGCTGATTTATCGTGTGTTGCAAATCACTCAATGCTTTTTCTCCTTGAAATACACCCTGCCCCCATTCTTGGCCTGAAGACCTTGTGTAGCTGTTATATTAGTAGGTGCGTGCTCTCCGCCTGCCCTTTACCTCAGTGCTGGGACTTTCCCCTGAGTCCCAGAGGGACTGGTAACTGGCACACTGGTCCCCTTGCTGCTTCCCCATGTGTGCCTTTTGTCTGCCCTGTGTGGAGGACTTAGCCACCAGCACTCTGTGAGGAGGACTTAGCCATTGAGCACCGTGTAGCTAACAATCAGGAGTGTGGGCTTTGGAGAGAGAAAGGCCAGGGTTCAAGTCCTAGATCTTACATTACGCTGCCTTCTTTACATGCCTGCTTGGCTGCCTCTCTGTCGCTGGCCCCAGCTGTCTTTGGCCCTGGGCCCAGGCAGGAACCTGTCTGCAGCTGGCATACAACATTACAAAGTCTGGGAAAGGAGGGATGTGCACCAGGTCAGATAGATGACCTCTGAGGCTGCTGCCCTGACATCCCAAGGCTTGGTGCCGATGTCTGCAGCTCGACACCTGATGCCTCCCGGTGCCGCCGGATGCAGGTGTTTCTGTGGCCCTTCCCACAGCCAGCCCCCGTGATACCCCATGACCAGGCAGAGCCTTTGCTATCCCTTTTTCAAATGGGTCCTTCTTGCCCCTCTTGAACCTCAGATGATTTCTGTGCCCTGGCATCCACCAAGCTCTGGATTTTCAATGTGGAACTTTGTTAACATCCGTTCATTTATCTGCTGCCTCCAAAGAAAGTCATGTTCCCCACCGCTCACACCCTTGATCACCTAGGCGATTGCCTCTCCAGGACCCTGGGAGGTATTTTGCTGCTTGTCCACCAGCGAAGCAAGTAGCAAGCTTCCTAAACCAAGTATCTTTTTTCTTGTCCATTTGTATCTCTCCAGCAGCTTTTCTGAAGTTCAGGAATTACCGACGCCCTTCCTGGGCATTTCTTTCTGTTCCCCTTGTTCTGTGAACAGCATCCTGCCCTGCCCAGGACAGACCCAGCGAGGCCCAGACACTGTGGCCAGTGTGTTTGTGATCTTTTGAGATTCTGTTTGTGGGGAATCCTCCATTTCCCGAAGATGCTGTGTTTGTTTAGATTTCGGGAGTCCTCCTTCTCTAGGATCTTGTGGACTGAACTTTTAAGAGTTTGGCAGTGACCTTGTCAGCTTGGCCTTCCAAAAACTCGGACTGATGCCGAGCAAGCCCTGTGGTCGCTGGGTGGTATGTCTCCTGGCCTTGGAGATTAGACCATGTGCTTGTATTTTCTGGCCTTGTTTATTCTCCATTGATTTTCTTTTCTTTTCTCCCCCTCCCCTCAGGCCTCATTATGGCCCATTCGTCCACATCTCTTTTCTCCATTTTTCCTGTTAAGGACAGATTTAGAAAATGAGATTGGTCCCGTGGCTATTTTGGAGTTGTCATTAATTTCTGTCCCTCTCCATTCCTTGGCAGGCGGGCAGCCTCCAGTCACTTTCCCCCTTGTTTCTTCCTGATGGATTTGCAGAGGTCTCTTTGACTCCCTGTTAACCCCTTTGTCTCTTGGGGCTGTTTGCTTTGGTCCTGAGGAGCCTCAGGGACCACTGTGCCTGGGTGGAGGGGAGCAGAGACAGTTACTCCACAACGTGATAGGGACGGAGGGCTCCCAGGGAGCATTAGCCAAGGTGGGTGTCTAACTTTGGGGAAGGGGGCTGGCAGCAGGGAAGGTCCCCTGGGGTGATAACAACCTGACACCTGGGGGGTGGGAAGAGCCGAAGCTGAGATAGGCTAGGTGGGGGAACGGGTGTGGGGTCTCTGGGGAGGGCTGCTCCGGGCAGAGGGAGCTGTGAACTGTGTGTCTAGGGGCCCCACAGGGCAGGAGACAGGATGGCCTGTCTGAGGGACCACCGGCCCCCACTGGACTGGACTTGGGCAGAGGGCATGGCTCCCCACCACCCTCTTCTCCTGAGGCTTCTAAGCAGGCAGTACAAGAAGGTGGAGCTGCTGCTTACAGCTCTCCTGCCCGCCAGGTCGGTCCTGCCATCTGAGCCAGGGCTGTGAGGGACAGTCAGGGCTGTGAGGAACAGGGCTCCCTCCCTCTCCCCACCCACTACAGTCCCCAGGCCTCCTTCCAAGGGGGTCCCGGTGCTTCCCTGTCCAGCCGGCCCGTCTTCCAAACCAGCGTCCTTAGGTCTCTCCCTGGAGCCTGCGCTCCACCCAACATTTCTTCCCATGCAACTGGCAAGGAGATTATTTAAGCATTTTTGTCTGCTTCTCGTAAATGTGTCTCTGATGCTCTTAGGCTGACAGCTGGACTCCCTGCCTTGATCTGGCAGGTGAGTGTGCTGCCTGGGTAGAGTCCTGGCTGGGCCACCCCGGGGGCTTCCCAGCCGCTCCCCATTCCTACCCCCACTGCACCCTCCATTGACCACACTGCCCTCCCTCCCCCACTCCCAGCCTTGGGCACTGAGTGTTGCCTGAGTTAGTCTCAGGGCTCCAGGGGAAGCTCCTCACAGCCCTGCCCCCAGACCCTCTTCCCCATAACTTTTCTTGGGTCCTTGTTCTTTTTCTTCCATTGCACATGTCCCCAGAAGGACACACTGGAATTCGATCATTGTACTTTTCATCACGTGCTGTTTGCTGTGATGCTGGGCTGAGAGCCCCCCATGGCATCTTGCCTCTTCCCTTACCGCCCGGCATGTGGTTGACACTCGGCGGGTGAGTGGAGGGGCGACACGGTGGAGGAGCTGCGTGACCATTTGTTTTTCTTTCCTCACTGGGTTGGTCCGAAGCCTGACTTGTCCAGCCACAGGGCAAGAGAAAGTGGGCTTCTGCCTGTGAGAGCCGGGGCAGCCTCACCCATGCTCGCTGAGCCCAGTTACAGGCCAGGTGGGTGCCCCTCAGAGCCAGTTGCTGCCTCGCCACCCTCCCACCTGCAGAATGGGAGGGCACCTGGGTCCCCTGTCCTTTCTCACATCTGGTGAGCCCAGCTGTGCCCCAGTGGCAGGCAGCTCACCCCCTGCAGGCAGCCGTGGGGCTGCCCCTCCCTCCGCCTGCCAGCTGTCCATCTTCAATCAGGAGCCTCTGTTGATGCAGCCAGGGCATTGTTTGCAAGGAGCAACAGTGTGCGTCTTATTTATTGTGCAGAAAAGAAAACAAATTAAGGCCTTGTAATTATACAGTCAGGCTTGTTCTTTTCTTTCTTTTTTTTTTTTTTTTTTTTT
>PVKU01009764.1:0-58685 GCA_004027475.1 Anoura caudifer
AAGAGCAACAAGTGGAAAAGTTATTTGAACAAATAATAAAGGAGAACTTCCCCAATCTGGCAAAGGAAATAGACTTCCAGGAAGTCCAGGAAGCTCAGAGAGTCCCAAAGAAGGTGGACCCAAGGAGGAACACACCAAGGCACATCATAATTACATTAGCCAAGATTAAAATGAAGGAGAGAATTCTAGAAGCAGCAAGAGATAAAGGCAGAGTCACCTACAAAGGACTTCCCATCAGACTGTCAGTGGACTTCTCAAAAGAGACCTTCCAGGCAAGAGGGGGCTGGAAAGAAGTATTCCAGTCATGAAAGTCAAGGGCCTCCATCCAAGATTGCTCTATCCAGCAAAGCTGTCATTTAGAATGGAAGGGCAGATAAAGCGCTTCTCAGATAATGCCAAGTTAAAGGAGTTCATCATCACCAAGCCCTTATTAAATAAAATGTTAAAGGGGCTTATCTAAGAAAATGAAGATAAAAAATAGGACAGTTAAAAGACAGCAAACTCACAGATATTAACAACCACACCCAAGACAAAAGCAAACTAAGCAATCAGCTAGACCAGGAGCAGGAACACAGAAATGGAGATCACATGGAGGGTTAGCAACAGGGGATTGGGAGGAGGAGAGAGAGAGAAAAAAGGTACAGAGAATAAGTGGCATAGATGGTAGGTAGAAAATAGGGGGAGGGCAAGAATATTGTGGGGAAAGTAGAAGCTAAAGAACTTATGACACATGGACATGAACTAAAGGGGGGGAATATGGGTGGGAGGGGGTGTGAAAGGTGGAAGGGAATGATAGGGGAGAAATGGGACAACTGTAATAGTGTAATCAATAAAATATAATTTTAAAAACTGACTTTGCTGGTAAATTGTATCTGGATCAAGAAGACTGAAAAGAACTATAAATAGCCATTGGAAAACATGGGTTTTGGACTTAAAAAGAACTTTTTAATTATTGATTTTTAGAGGAAGGGAGAGAGAGAGATGCCAATTTGCTCCTCCACTTATTTATACATTCATTGGTGGTTTCTTGTGTGTGCCCTCACCAGGGATTGAACCTGCAACCTTGGTATCTTGGGATGATGCTCTAACCAATTGAGCTACCTAAGTGGGGTGGGCTTTGGGCTTTAAAAACAGTGCTATGTTTCCTATTACTAAGATCCCTTGAAGCTACACTCATACTATTTCAAGAGATACTGGTTTCTAGGGAGCCTGAAGCTTCTAAGCCAGCATGGCTTTTGCACCCACCCAAATGATCTTGTTCCTTTACATCTGTGTTGACATTTAGGCAGCTGGAGTAAAGACTCCTGCTGAAACAAGGCTCATGCTGTTGTGACATTTCCTATAAAGTTAAGTGAGTCTAGTGCCAGGCTGCAACCTGTGAGTGTGACTGTCATTCCAAACTCTTAACTACTATGCTGTTGTTCATTGCAACTGTGCACCCCTGGTCTCTACCTGAGAGAGAAATAAGTCGGTGTAATAGACACTCCTAATTGATACATTATGCATTTCAGCAAACTTTAAGTATTTAGGAAAGTATAAGAAATTTGAGTGGAAGATTCTTGAGATTTGTAATTTTGTAAAAGAAACATCTGGCATCTGGACTGAAGTAACTTGTACCTTAAATTGAAGAAGAAAATACGGTCATAAATTCTGAAGAGAACATGTTTCAGCTCCTTACATGTTAATAAGATGAAATGCTTGGAATTAAGTAGGGTAAAATCTTATTTTTCAACAATGAAATATTTGTAAAACTAGAATTTTTACACCATTAATACATTTTACTAACTTACTAGCATTACTTACAGGCTAATCTTGGAGCCAATCCCTATGTAGCATCACACTAAATACTACTGTCATTGGACGCAGTGGGTGGCTTTTGCTTACAATAATATTCTATTCAAAAAGGCTGTGTTGGTAAGCTGCCTCAGTGGGAATTATTCCTTCAGGCCATTATTAAAATGTTAGAAAATCCACTCACTCATTTGTTCGTTATGTAATACATGGATGATCATTAACAAGTTTATTGACAGATACGACCAGTTTAGTGAAGCTGTTGATATATGCTTTTCTATTCATTTAGCAGCAGTTTAAGTTTTCTTTAGACTAATCTACTGTTTTCATTTCCTTTTGTTCCAACAGCTTATGTGAAACTGAACAAGCTTCTAAATGTGTCAGGCTTGCATAGAGTAATCTTCAGAAATGTTCTTAGTGATTTTTGGAAATGGATTTTATGACTCTCTTTTATGACTTCCATCATTTTTCCTTGCAGAATAAGAAAATCCTGTTTATAAAATTGTCTATAAGTAACCTGTACATTATTAATCCAATGCAGAGTGAATACGCCTTTTTAATGACAATTTGTAGTTTCTAGGCACTTTTTTCTTTGAAAATTTTTTCTGGTAATCTCCCGCTCTGGGGAGCATGCCTACCATCTTTTCCTTCTTCCTATTCTTCCCTTCTTCCTGTTCTTCCCTCTCCTTCTTCCTGTTCTTCCCTCTCCTTCTTCCTGTTCTTCATCTCCTAAACTCTAAGGGTCCCCAAGAGATTTGGAACCAGGGAAGCAATGGGCAGTGTTAGCTCATCCCAGGCTAAACCCCTAAACCTGTTTCTAAGGCCCCTCTTCTATGACTTATCAGTGGGCCAAAGTAGCCCCACCTAGGCTCTCCTGTTGCTTCTTCTATCCTAAGTCCTTTGCTTCATTATCCCCAGCTTTAACAAATGTACTCTCAAAATTTAAAAAAAAAATTTTTCTGTTGTTTATATTTGGAGGGGTGGGTTACTGGTATTTTGTATCTGGGTTTAACATAGACACTTGTATATCATTAATAAAAATGTCAAGATAGCTGAGGTCCTAGTTTTCTCAGATCCAAAATAAGATTTTAATTTTCATATCTTAACAAGCTTTTATTTCCTACTTCTATTCCATGCTCCCAGTTTGTGATAGTATTAGTGTGCTACTGCTGCTGTAACAAATTACCACAAACTTAGTGGTTTAAAACAAAAAATTTATTATTTTATAATTATGAAGGTCAAATTCCAAGATTCAATCTTAGGGAGATAAGATCAAGGTGTTTGGTAGGGCTGCGTTGCTTCTAGAGGCTCCAAGAGGGAAATCCATTTCCTAAAAATCCTTTTCAGCTTCTAGTGATGTGACTGCTGTCTGACACATGAGCTGGACCAGAACAAATGGCCAGAATGGAGATGGCTTACCATAAACCTCCCTTAGAGGTTATGATTGATGTTCATTCTGATGTACACCAGCACCCCTACCCTGCCACCTGTTATGTGCTGGTTCCTGGAACAGGCCATTGGCCTGGCCTGGTCAAGCATGTAATTTCTTATACCTGGGAGCATTCATGTACTAATACCCATGTCAGTCCTCCTCTACTTCACCCTATATAATACCTGCCAAGTGGCACAGGGGTCCATTTCATCTTACATCTTCCCAAAACGCACGTCTTTCATAAGTTTCCCTTGATAAACTACTAATTACCATAGCGGAGTGGCCAGCCTTTTTCTTCAGTCTTTCACTGCCCTCTGCTTATGGAGGCAGATTTTCAGTCTCCAGGCCTTTCCCTGGGCCTATGTGCTATAAAAGGCAATCTCTAAAAAGTGTTTTAAAAGTATAACCAAGTATGCTAAGAAAGAGAAAATGGAATTAGATAACATGTTCAATTAAGCTGCAAAAAGCAGAAGAAGATTGGAAGAGAAAATACAAAGAACACGGCAATGTATAGAAAATAGCATATATGGGAGATATTAATTCAACTTTATAAAAAAATCATTTTGAATGTCAGTGGTCCAATTGCAGTAGTTAAAACATTGTCAGAGTGGTTTGAGAAACAAGATCCAACTCGATGTTGTCTCTAAGAAACCCACTTTATATATAAAGACACATAGATTAAAAGTAAGTGGATAGAGAAAGATGTACCCTGTAAAATTAATCAAAAGAAAGTGGAAGTAGCTATGTTAATTTCAGATGGAGAGACTTCAAGAAAAGTTATCAGGGATAAAGAGGGGCATTACGTATTGATAAAGGTTCGATTCTCCAAGGAGACATAACAATCCTTAACATGTATGTGGCTAAAATGAGCAAAAATACATAAGCAAAATCTGATGGAACTGCAAGGAGAAGTACATGAATCTAATATTATAGTTCGATACTTTTAACACCTCTCTATCAGAAATGGACAGATCCAACAGGCAGAAAATCAGTAAGGACATTTGAACTCAACACCATCAATCAACTGGATATAATGGACAGCTATAGACAACTTTACACAACCGTAGCAGAATATACCATACATTCTTCTCAAGATCATATGGAACATTCACCAACACATTACACTGAGGGGCCACAGAGCACACCTTAACAAATATAAAAATATATATATAATATCTGCTATCAAACAACAATGGAATAAACTAGAAATCAAGAACAGAAAGAGCTAGAAAATTCCAAAATCCTCAGGAGATTCAATAACATATTCCTAAATAACACATGGTCAAAGAATAAATCTCAAGAGAAATTTTAAAATATTTTAAACTAAATGGAAATACAACTTATCAAAACTTGGGGGTTACAGTGAAAGCAGTGCTTAGAGGGATTTTTTAAAAAATATTTATTTTTGGGGGGAGTGGAAGGAAGGGACAAAAGGAAAGAAAAATCAATGTGTGAGAGAGAGACACTGATCTATTGCCTCTTGTACAACTCCAACTGGGTCCTGCAACCCAGGCATGTGCCCTGACTGGGAATCAAACTGGCAACCTTTCAGTTGACAGGCTGGCACTCAATCCACTGAGCCACACCAGCCAGGGCTACATAGAGGGAATTTATAGCACTGAATGTATGTGTTACAAAAGAAGAATGTTCTAAAATCAATCATCTAAGCTTCCACATTGGAAACCAGAAAAAGTTAATTAAATTCAAAATAAGCAAAGGAAAGATATAATAATATAAATATTAGAGCAGAAGTCAAATGAAATTGAAAATAAGAAATCAATACAGAAAATCAGCAAAACCAAAAGCTGGTTCTTTGAAAAGACCAACAAAATCAATAAGCCTAAAGCCAGGCTAACTAAGAAAGAAGGGAGGACACAGATTACTAATATCAGAAATGAAAAAGGAGACATTACTACAGACCTCATGGACATAAAAGGGCAATCAATAAATATGATAAACAACTCTATGTCCACAAATTTCATAACTAGATGAAATGGACGTTTTCACCAAAAGATGCAATTTGCTAAAATTCACCAAAGAAGAAATAGACAATCTGAATAGGCTTATATCAATTAAAGAAATTGAATCAGTAACTAATAACCTTCCAAAACAGAAAGCACCATACCCAAATAGGTTCACTGGTGAATTCTACCAAATATTTAAGAATGAAATTATGCCAGTTCTCTACAATGTCTTTCAGAAGACTTGAAGCAGAAGGAATACCTTCAAACTCATTCTATTAAGCTAGCACTACCCTAATACCAAAACTAAACACAGACATTACAAGAAAACTACAGACGATCATCTCATGAACATAGATCCAAAAATCCTCATAAAATCTTAGGAAATCAAATCCAACAATGTATACAAAGAATTATACACCATAACCAAGTGGGATTTATCTCAAGTATGCAAAGCTGGCTCAACATTCAAAAATTGTGATTTTTCATATCTACAAGCTAAAGAGGAAAAATCGCATGATCATATCAATAGAAGCAGAACAACCATTTGACAGAATCCAGTACCAGTTTATGATTTAAGAAAGTACTTAGCAAACTGGAGACAGAAAGGAGCTTTCTCAACTTGACAAAAATTATCTGCAAAAACCCTACAGCTTGCATCATATTTCATGAAGAGATCCTTGAAGCTTTCATGCTAAGATCAGGAACAAGGCAAGAATGTCCCCTCTCACCATTGCTTTTCAACATCACACTGGAAGTTCTAGCTAATGCAACAAGGAAAGGAAATAAAGAGAGTACACTCACTTCCAGCCAAGATGGAGGCATAGCTGGACATGCTGTGCCTCATCTCACAACCAAAATTAAGGACAACAAAAATAAAGAACCAAAAAAAAAAAAAAGAAAACCCAACCAGGACACAGAGAAAATTGAATTATGCAGGAGTCCAACAATAACAATTCACCCAGACCAGTAAGAGGGGCGGAGTCCGTGGCCTGTGGAGTCGAGTCACGGTGGGATAAGCCGGTGGTGGTCCCGGGCACGCAGTCACTCCTGGCCCACAGGCGGCGGCGTTGCCTAACATCAGGAGGCCAAGATGGGTGCACAGGGCGGTGGACCATGGACACACATTCACGCACAGATAAACCAGGCGAAAACAGGCAGCAAGACAGACTGCGCAATGCAGGGCCCCAGCACCAGCAAGTGAAGCCTAAAAGCACCCATTTAAAATACTTGTAGGGGCTCAGGTGCCAGGAGGGAGTCCCAGCCTCACAGGAGAGTTTGTTGGAGAGACCCACGGGGTACTGGAGTGTGCGAAGGCCCACCCACATGGAAATCAGCACCAGAAGGGCCCAATTTGATAGGGGAAAGAGGCTGAAGGGACTGGAATCTGTGAAAGAGCACAGAGCAAGTGCCCTTGTTCCCTCTCGGACCCCGCCCCCACATCCAGTGTCACAACCCAGCAATTGGGCTGCCCCACCCTGGTGAACGCCTAAGGCTCCGCCCCTCATACGAAACAGCCACGACCAGACAAAAACAAAAAACAAAAACAAAAACTAGGATGGCTCCAAAGGGAGAACAGACCGGGCCCTGGAGCTGATTCATCTGACCAACCAGGAGGTGGTCAACCTATCAGATGCAGAGCTCATAGCACTGGTAGCCAACCTATCAGAAGCACAGTTCAAAGCTCTGGTGATTAGGAAGCTCACAGAATTGGTTGATTTGGGTCCCAAATTAGAGGAACAAATGGAGGCTACAATAAGTGAAATGAAGAAAAACACACAGGGAACCAATAGAGATGGGAGGAAAACTGGGACTCAAATCAATGGAGTGGACCAGAAGGAAGAAAGAAACAACCACACAGAAAAGAATGAAGAAACAAGAATTCAAAAAAATGAGGAGAGGCTTAGGAACATCCAGGACATCTTTAAATGTCCCAACATCCGAATTATAGGGGTACCAGAAGGGGAAGAGGAAGAGCAACAAGTGGAAAACTTATTTGAACAAATAATAAAGGAGAACTTCCCCAATCTGGCAAAGGAAATAGATTTCCAGGAAGTCCAGGAAGCTCAGAGAGTCCCAAAGAAGGTGGACCCAAGGAGGAACACAACAAAGCACATCATAATTACATTAGCCAAGATTAAAATGAAGGAGAGCATTCTAGAAGCATCAAGGGATAAGGGGACACTCACCTACAAAGGATTTCCCATCAGACTGTCAGCAGATTTCTCAAAAGAGACCTTTCAGGCAAGAAGGGACTGGAAAGAAGTATTCCAAGTCATGAAAGTCAAGGACTTCCATCCAAGATTGCTCTATCCAGCAAAGCTGCCATTTAGAATGGAAGGGAAGATAAAGTGCTTCTCAGATAAGGTCAAGTTAAAGGTGTTCATCATCACCAAGCTCTTATTATATGAAATGTTAAAGGGACTTACCTAAGAAAAAGAAGATAAAAAATTATGACAGTAAAATGACAGCAAACTCACAGATATTAACAACCACACCTAAAACAAAAGCAAATAAGCAAACAAGTAGAACAGGAACAGAAACACAGAAGTGGAGATCACATGGAGGGTTTGCAACAGGGAATTGGGAGGAGGAGAGAGGGAGAAAAGGTACAGAGAATAAGTAGCATAGATGGTTGGTAGAAAATAGACAGGGGGAGGGCAAGAATATTGTGGGAAAAGTAGAAGCTAAAGAACTTACGACACATGGACATGAACTAAAGGAGGGAATGTGGGTGGGAGGGAGTGAGAAGGGTGGAGGGGAATGATGGGGGAGAAATGGGACAACTGTAATAGCATAATCAATAAAATATAATATTTTAAAAAAGGAAAGGGAAAAGAAGAGAGTACATAGACTGGGAAGGAAGAAATAAAACTGTCATAGTTCTCAGATGACATGATCACCTATGTAGAAAATTTGAAAGCATCAACAAAAAACTCTTGGAATTAAAAAGCAATTATAGCAGGGATGCAGGACACAGTTAATACACAAAAGTCAACTGCTTTTCTATATATCAACAATGAACAAAATTTGAAATCTAGAACAATAGCATTTACAATGGCACCCCAAAATGAAATAAGTATAATTTAATAAAATATATGCAATATGTATATGAGGAAAACTACAAAACTCTGATGAGAGAAATCAAAGAAAAACTAACAAAATGGAAAGATATTCCATATTCATGGATAGGAAGATTCAATATTGTCTAGGTGACAGTTCTTCCTAGCTTGATCTATAGATTCAATGCAGTCCCAGTAAGATCCCAGCAAGTTATTTCGTGGAGATCAACAAACTGATTCTAAAGTTTATATGGAGAGGCAAAACACCCAGAATAGCCAACACAATATAGAAGAAGAAAGGAGAAGAACTGACACTATGTGACTTAAAGACTTACTATAGAGCTGCAATAAGAGACAGTGTGGAATTGGTGAAAGAATAGATAAAGAGGTCAATGGAGCAGAACAGAGAGCCCAGAAATAGATCCATATAATTACAGTAAATTGGTCTTAGACCAGGGAACAAAGGCAACACAATGGAGCAAATTCAGTCTCTTCAACAAATAGTGCTGTGACAAATAGATATTCATATGCAAACGAATGAAGTGAACCCCTGTCTCATGCCATACACAAAGATTAATTCCAAATGGATCAAAGGCCTAAATGTAAAAGCTAAAACTATAAAACTTCTTTGAGGACAATATAGTTGTAAATCTTTATCATCTTGGATTAGGGAATGAATGGCCTCCTATATATGACACCAAAAGTACAAGCAACAAGAACAAAAACGGATAAACTTGACTTTATTAAAATTGAAAAGTTTTTTGCTTCAAAGGACACTATCTAGAAAATGAAAGGCATCTATTCAATGAGAGAAAATATTTGTAAATTACATATCAGATAAGGGACCTGTGTCTAGAATGTAATGAAACTATTATAACTCAACAATAAAATAAGAACCCTATTTAAAAATGGGCAAAAATTTAAATAAAAGAAAATGGCCAATCAGTCCTAAAAAGATGCGCAACATTATCTGCCATCAGGAAGCTGCAAGTGAAAACCACAATGATATACTACTTCACATCCACTAGAGTGGCTTAATGGGAAAAAAAAGATGGACAATAGCAAATTTTGGTGAGAAATAGAGAAATTAGAATATATGGTTGATAGACTAAGACTCCCATCAAAAGACCTTAAAGGGCCAAAGAAAATTTGCTGCATGCTTGACATAGGTTCATCATCATGAATTATTCAAGTGGGCCCCCTATAATCACAAAGATCTTTTTTTTTAATCCTTACCCAAGCACATTCCCTGCGCCCCCACCCCCCACCACTTTTAGAGGATGGGCGAGAGGAAAGGAGAGAGAGAAACGTTGATTGGTTGCCTCATATACATGCGGGGACCAGGAATTACCTGGTACACCTGCAACCTAGGTATGTGACCCAACAGGGAATTGAACCTGTAACCTTTAGGTTATGGGACAACACTCCAACCAACAAAGCCACATCCACTAGGGTCACAGGGGTCTCATGAGAGGGAGTCAGTTGCGTCAGAGTCAGAGAAAAAGATGTGACAATGGAAACAAGTTCAATCGATGCTTTTTGGAGATGGAAGAACCCCAAGGAGTGCAGACAGCTTCTAGAATCTAGAAAATGCAAAGAAACAGATTATTCCCTGGAGCATTCCAGGAGAATGCAGTCCTACTGACATTTTAACTTTTGACCTGCAAAACTAATTTCAGACTTCTGACTTTCAGAACTGTAACAATAAATTTGTGTTATTTAAGCCAGTAATTGTGGTAATTTGTTACAGCAACAATAGAAAAACCAATGCCAAACACTCTTACATTGTTAATGAGAATGTAAAATGGTGCAGGTGAAAATAATTTGACAGTTCCTCAGAATATTAAGTGTAGAGTTACCATATGATCCAGCAAATGTACTCTTAGGGAACTGAAAAAAAAGTCTACTAAAAAACTTGTACATGAATGTTTAAAATGGCATAATTCATAATACTCAAAATGTGGAAACAACCTAAATGTCCATAATTTTTTGAGTGGATACACAAATGTTGTATATCCATAGAATGGAATATCATTGAGTCCTCAAAAAATAAATGAATTACTGACACATGCTACAGCATATATATGAATCTTAAACACAAACACATATGATCATACAAAGTGAAGCAAGCCTGACACGAAAGGCCACATATGGTTTGAATCCATTTGTATGATATGTTCAGAATAGGTAAATCCATGGAGACATAGACTACTGGCTACCAGAGGATGGCAGGAGGGGAAAATGTGGAGTGACTGCTACTTTGTTGCAAAGGCGTGTATTTCCTTTTGGGGAGATACTATGTTCTGGGAATAGTGGTGATGGTGACACACACTTGTGAATATACAAAAAAACACTGAATTGTACAGTTTACTGGGGTAAATTTAAGGGTATGTTAAGTATAAGGCAATTGACTTCTGGCCAAGATGGAGGCGTACCTGGACACACTGTGCCTCCTCTCACAACCAAGATTAAGGACAACAAAAATATAGAACCGAAAAAAAGAAAACCCAACCAGGACAGAGAGAAAATTGAACTGTGCGGGAATCTGACAATGATTCACCCAGACCAGTAAGAGCAGCGGAGTCAGATTGCAGCGGGATAAGCCGGTGGTGGTCCTGGGCACGCAGTCACTCCAGGCGCACAGGCGGCGGCATTGCTGAACGCGAGGAGGCCAAGTGGGGTGCACAAGGCGGTGGGCTGTGGACACACATTTGTGCACAGATAAACCAGGCGAAAATGGGCAGCAAGACAGACTGCGTGACACAGGGCCCCAGTGCCGGGAAGTGAAGCCTAAAAGCACGCATTGAAAATACTTGTAGGGGCTGAGGTGCCTGGAGGGAGTCCCAACCTCACGGGGTCCTGGAGCGTGCGCAGGCCCACCCACCTGGGAATCAGCACCAGAGGGGTCCAGTTTGCTTGGGGGAAGCAGTGGAAGTGACTGAAATCTGGCAGAGAGTGGAGCAAGTGTCATTGTTCCCTCTCGGACTCCGCCCCCACATCCAGCATCACCACCCAGGAACTGGGCTGCCCCGCCCTGGTGAACACCTAAGGCTCCACCCCTCACTATGTAACAGCCATGACCAGACAAAAACAAAAAAAAAACAAAACCAAGGATGCCTCAAAAGGGAGAACAGACTGGGGCCCTGGAGCTGATTCATCTGAGCGACTAGGAGGTGGTCAACCTATCAGATGCAGAGCTCATAGCACTGGTAGCCAACCTATCAGAAGCACAGTTCAAAGCTCTGGTGATTAGGAAGCTCACAGAATTGGTAGATTTTGATCCCAAATTAGAGGAACAAATGGAGGCTACAATAAGTGAAATGAGGAAAAACACACAGGGAACCCATAGTGATGGGAGGAAAACTGGGACTCAAATCAATGGAGTGGACCAGAAGGAAGAAACAAACAACCTAACAGAAAAGAAGGAATAAACAAGAATTCAAAAAAAATGAGAGGCTTAGGAACCTCCAGGACATCTTTAGACGTCCCAACATCCGAATTGAAGGGGTACTAGAAGAAGAAGAAGAAGAGCAACAAGTGGAAAAGTTATTTGAACAAATAATAAAGGAGAACTTTCCCAATCTGGCAAAGGAAATAGATTTCCAGGAAGTCCAGGAAGCTCAGAGAGTCCCAAAGAAGGTGGACCCAAGGAGGAACACACCAAGACACATCATAATTACATTAGCCAAGATTAAAATGAAGGAGAGCATTCTAGAAGCAGCAAGAGATAAAGGCAGAGTCACCTACAAAGGAGTTCCCATCAGACTGTCAGTGGACTTCTCAAAAGAGACCTTCCAGGCAAGAAGGGGCTGGAAAGAAGTATTCCAAGTCATGAAAGTCAAGGACCTTCATCCAAGATTGCTCTGTCCAGCAAAGCTGTCATTTAGAATGGAAGGGCAGATAAAGCGCTTCTCAGATAATGCCAAGTTAAAGGAGTTCATCACCACCAAGCCCTTATTATATGAAATGTTAAAGGGGCTTATCTAAGAAAAAGAAGATAAAAAATAGGACAGTAAAAAGACAGCAAACTCACAGATATTAACAACCACACCCAAGACAAAAGCAAACTAAGCAATCAGCTAGACCAGGAGCAGGAACACAGAAATGGAGATCATATGGAGGGTTAGCAACAGGGGATTGGGAGGAGGAGAGAGAGAGAGAGAAAAGGTACAGAGAATAAGTAGCATAGATGGTTGGTAGAAAATAGACAGGGGGAGGGCAAGAATATTGTGGGAAAAGTAGAAGCTAAAGAACTTATGACACATGGACATGAACTAAAGGGGGGAATGTGGGTGGGAGAGGTTTGCCAGGTGGAGGGGAGTGATGGGGAGAAATGGGACAACTGTAATAGCATAATCAATAGAATATAATTAAAACAATTTTTAATTAAGCTTATCAGAAAAAAGTATATGGCAATTAAAAAATTGGAACGAAAATCACAATCCATAGTGTAATTTTGTGCACACCTCACACTGATCTATTTTTAGTGATCACATTTTTAGTGATTAGTGATACCTATCAACCTTTTTACTATGGGGGCAGTCCCAAAAGAGCATGAGGTCCCTGAATACGTCGATTTCTAGGACAGAAACCCCGCAAAAACCCGTAACCAAGGGAACAGAACGCGATTCTATCCAAAATACCGGATGGTACCTTTAGTAGTCCACGACGCGCCGGCCCCGGAACTGGCGTCACAGGGCAGTTCCGGTTCCGCCTGTTCCGCGTCCAAGTCCTATCTCACGGTAACCGCGCGGTGCAAGCGTGTTCATTCACCTCGCGCTGCGTTAGCGATGGATGCTTTGGATCGGGTTGTGTAAGTTTTCTGGCTCCCTGCCGCGGGCACCGTTGGTAGAGGGGCGCCATTGGAGGAGTGGAGTGATGTAGCTTCTGCATCCCCCTCCTGGTTACCCCTCTTCATCCTCACACCTTCTGCCAGTTTGACGAGTGGAGGCGGACCAGTTCACTTTGCCTGGGTTCTTCTGGGTTGGTCTGCCTGCCCCAAGTCGGATTGCGAGGAAGCCCACCGTGGTAGCCGCAGAGGTGGGCGGGTTGGGGGAGAGGTTGCACAGAAGTTTTGGCCGCATTTTTATCGTAGCCAGTACAAATGTTGCGATTTCCGAGGTGTGAGGGAGGTAGAATAGTGGGGGATTACAAGCACAGGCTTCGGAATCTGTCTGACAGATCTAGATGACAGACCAGGCGTGTCCACTTATGCTTTGTGACATTGGACCATTTAATTTCCCCAAGTCTCGCTTTGTAAAATAGCGTTCATAATCGTACCTCTATTATTTAAAGGTACCTCATAGAACTGGGAGATCGTATGTAAAGCCTTTGCTACAGCGCGTAAAAATGCTCATTAGCTTTTCCTTTCCTCCCAACCATGTACACTTCCTTGAGTTATCCTTAAATTAATTCGAAAAATATTTGTTGGTCTCCTAAATATTCCTGCTGTTATTTGCTGTTGCTTTCTTCCAATTTACCTGGGTTAATTTGTAAACACCAAAGTATTCTTTTAGTCATTAATTTAAAGGTTTTAAAAATGAATTTGCTATATATTCCTCTAGATAGGGGACTGCAAAAGATGAGTAAGACTAGTTTACAATCTACTTGGGAACAAATAAAACATAAGGTGTTACTTGCATTTGTTGCTGGTTAGTGAGAAGTAACTATCTTGAAGGTACATGTATAATATAAATAGTATTTATGCTGCCATGTAGACACACTAAATATATCTTGACTTGATTTAGTAAATTATGTCTGTATCAATCAATAAATTATTAGGAGCTTTTATATGCTTGACATTTTATCTGGAGGAGAATTTTTAAAAATTTGCACGGTAAACCAGAGTGTGTGTACATTCTGTTTAGTTTTTTTCCCTCCTTCCTGAAGTGTCCATAGGGACTGGTAGAAGGCGGGACAGTCATAGTTATTTAAGAGAGGAGGAATTCTTTCAGTAAATGGCAGAGAACTGTTGGAAAAACAAGATCTCACTGTAGTGGAAGCAGAGGGGAAGCTCTTTTTCTGAATAGGAAAGTGTAAAACACATTCTACCTCTCCTGTCACATTATAAAATCAGAATACTGAATTTGTTTTCCCTTTGTATTTTGCAGGGTGATTGGTCTAGATGAGTTTTAAAATCTAGCTCATTTTGAAGATTTTGGCTATTTACAAGTTATGTAACCTTGGGCACACTACCTGTCTGGCTTCACAGGCCTCATCTACAAAATGAGGATAATAACTGAACTTGTCTCATAGGGTCTTGGTGAAGGTTAAGCCTTAATAGAGTGACTCTGTAATTAAGTGTCAGTCATTATTTCCCTTTGTGATAATAATGTGTGACTTTCTCAGCAGTTTTGTTGGACTGGGATAGTGTATAATTTTTGGCAAGCATTGTGGTCTTAAACCTGGAGAAAAGATAAGCGATAATGAGCTTCCTTATGTTTAGTAATTGCCCACAGGTTGATCAGCGGTCGGTGTGCAGTTCTTTGTGGTAGGTGACAGAGCAGAGTTTGACTGCCTTAAGATGGAGGAAAAAATGAAGTAAAAATAGCAACAGTATTCGCTTGAGTTTTTCCCTTTAATAAAAAAAAGTTTATAAAGAAGCAGTAACAAAAGAATGTTGGGAATATTAAAATGAAAGCCATTTTTTTAAACTCAAAAGCTAATAAAATTAACTTATGTAACAATAATAACTGATTTTTTTCCCCTAATTATCTCCCTAAAAAGTGAGACTTTGTTTAATGGTGAAATCTTAACAGATAAGTGTTACGTAATGTTTCTGTTGATTTTTAAAATTTTGCAGATTAGCCAAGTTATGGTTTTATAATATGAGGAAAATATTTTAAGTTGTTATAAATTGTGATTTTTCTGAACAGAAAACCCAAAACGAAAAGAGCCAAGAGATTCCTTGAGAAGAGAGAACCAAAACTCACTGAAAATGTTAAAAATGCCATGCTTATTAAAGGTGGAAATGCAAATTTGACAGTGACACAAGTACTCAGAGATGTGGTATGTATGTATACGTATCTTTTAAATGGTTTTGAAATCATTTAGGACATTTTCAGCATACGAGTTGGGCTGCTGGAGAAATGTATACATTGATAAGTTATCCTACCTTAAGAAGGGCTAGCCTTGCAGAAAAGCTCAAAGTTGGAGGTTGTTTGCCTTGCTGAGGCACCAAGTACTGGTTTTCCTTAAAGCAGTTGATTTTAAAATTTGATTTACTCACGTTTAAGAAACATATCTAACTTGTAAAGTGAAGTAACTGCATATTACTGTATAGTCATTCACCAATAGCAGTTGTTGTGCTATGTGCTGAGGCTTAATAGTTAGATGAAACAGTCTCTTTCTTCAGTGAGCTTCGTGAAGGAGACAGACAAGTAAAAAACTACAGCATTATGAATTGAGTGCTGTGCTGGAAGCATGCACTGGGTGGGATGGTTGGAAGCGTTGGAACAATAAGGCTGAGGAAAAGCCTTGTTCAAAGGAAGTGTGGTCCTGGATGGTGTGGCTTGGTTGGTTGGCCTGCAAACCTCAGGGATGCAGGTTCAATTCACAGTCAGAACACATGCCTGGGTTGTGGGTTTGGTCCCGATTTCGGTGCATACAAAAGGCAACCAGTTGGTATTTCTCACATCAAAGTCTCTTTCCCTCTCTTTCTTGCTCCCTTCCCCCTCTCTAAAATCAGTGACCATGTCCTTGGCTGACGATTAAGAAAATAAATAAGGCCCTGGCTGGTATGGCTCAGTGAATTGAGCACTGGCATGTGAGCCGAAAGGTTGCCAGTTCAATTCCCTGTCAGGGCACATGCCTGAGTTGCCGGCCGGGTCCCCGGTTGGGGGAGAGCAGGAGGCAATTGATTGATGTTTCTCTCCCTCTCTTTCTCCCCTCTCTGAGAATAAATAAATAAAATCTTTTTTTTTTTTAAACCAAAAACCCCGTCCCATTCTTTTTTTTAAATATTTATTTACCTTTAGAAGGGAAGGGAAGGAGAGCAGGAGAAAAATATCAATGTGTGGTTGCTGGGAACTGGCCTGCAACCCAGACATGTGCTCTGACTGGGAATCGACCGTGATCCTTTGGTTGGCAGGCCCATGCTCAATCCACTGAGCTACACCAGCCAGGGTTTTGTTTTTGTTTTTTTTTTTTTTAATAAAACAAAGTGTGAAGGAGCATGATGCATTTGGGGAACTGAAAATAATTGAGATGGCAAACGAAAAGTGGGCTGGATGAAAACTAGAAGAATAGGTAGGGATGAGATAATACGGAGTTTGAGCTTTATTCTGAAAGTTCAGTGGAACCATTGAAAGATTTTAAGTAAGAGATCTGATCCATTTAATCAACTTGACTAAAGAGGGTTGAAACAAATGTAGGAAACTATTTAAGCCCTTGCTGTCAGCCAGGTAAAGAGTGTCAGTGGTGGTGATGAAAATGAGAGATGATCAGAGAGAATAGAAGTTGAGGTTAGAAGAGTTTGTGCATGAGTAAGAAGTATGATTTACAGGTACTGCTTGGATGCCTGATGAGCGATAATCCAATTAAAGAATATATCATGTGGAGCCGGTTTGGGGGAAAAAGTGATATGTTCAGTTTAGAACATGTAATTTAAGTGGTGAAGATAAAAGTTTTATGTACCTCCATAGCCTGATGTCTGGCCTAGTATCTGGCACATAGTAGTTGATCAGTAAATGTTTAATCAGTGAGTGAAAGACGTAGTCTGTAATAGGTGCTTGAGTACAGCAGATAGATTCTTGGAATTAAGTCAACTAAATAATTGAATAGATTTTAAAACTTGACTAAACTCCCTGTGATTGATTTTTAAACAGCAGTCAATTCAGCTATCTAACATATATTCATTCTTTTTGTTTGTCTGAATGTCATTGTGTTGATGGGATACTGCTCTTGTCCTCCCAATATCCTTTCAACACAATAACCCTATATTGTATTTAAGTAATCTCTAAGAACAGCACAATATTACAGATTATTACTATAGTTAACACTTATATTGATGACTCTTGAGTTGCCAAAAATTGGTGGTAATGGCCCTGGCTGGGTCGCTCAGTTGGTTAGAGCGATGTCCCCATACTCCAAGGTTGCAGCGTTGATCCCTGGTCTGGGCACATAAAAGAATCAACCAGTGAATGAATGAATGGGTGGATCAGGAGAGCCACATAGCTTGCTTCTTCTCTCCCTCCCTTCTCTCTCTCAGATCAATTTTACAAAAAGGAATAGGTGGTAATGTTCATTCCACGGAGGTAACGAAACATGGTCAAGAATCATCATAAGTATTAGTAAAAAGATAGATTTTACCTGTGAATTTCTTCTCTCCCTCTTTTTTTGTTTGTCCTCACCTGAGAACATTTTTTTCATTGCTTTGAGAGAGGGGACGAGGCAGGGGAGAGAGCAACACTGATGCAAGAGAGAAGCATCTGCAGGTTGCCTCCCACTGCACCCAAACCAGGGATCGAACCCACAAACCAGGGATGTGCCCTGACCTAGAACTGAACTTGCAGCTTTTCAGTCATGGGGCAGTGCTCCAACCAACTGAGCCATACCAGCTAGGGCTGGTGAATTTCTTTTGTTCACCAGCAGTAATGTGATCATTTCACCTTATTTTTCATTGTTTTCCTTCATTTACCTCTTTCTGTAATGCAAGGTAATGCCTTAGATCTTTGTTGTTCCCTATGGCACAGAAGTACTGACTGTATAGGTAATAAGTTGATTATTAGTGGATGGGTGAAAATAAGTAGGAAGAAAATGAACAGAAGGTTGAAAAACAGGAAAAATTTTGTAAAAGATTTTATTTATTTTTAGGCAGAGGAGAAGGAAGGGAGAAAGAGTGGGAGAGAAACCTCAGTGTGTGGTTACCTCTTACCTGCCCCATACTCGGGACCTGGCCCGCAACCCAGGCGTGTGCCTTGACTGGGAATTGAACCTCTGACCCTTTGGTTCACAGTTCAGTGCTCAATCTACTGAGCCACACCAGCCAGGGTGAATAACGAACTTTTTTAAGGGCTGTGTTTAAACTGGCTAGTATTCTGATTGCCATCATTATGACTGTCTCAGTTTTCTCATTTCCAGACACTATTTCAATTCTATCAGCTTTTTCTGGTAGGATATATTTTTTCTGTTTCCTTCTGCTCTTAAATTGTTTGCCTGGAAAGAATGGAGTAGGTAGAATTTAAAGAAAGGAAGGGAAGCATTTAAGCTGGATAGACTATTGAAAGGGCATAGAAAATTATAATTAGGTAAGTCCAGGCTAAATTAAAATATTAAGCTTATGTTGCAAGTTGTTGTAAGTGATCAAAAGGGAGTCGAGCAGAGGACATCGGAATAGGGTTTAGGGAGCAGAGTAATCTTGTATAATGACTGTTATAATACTTTATTTTGCCTCTGCTTTACCGAGTATGTTTTGTTTTGAAAGCTCTAAATTATGTTTTACAGTATGCACTGAAAAAACCATATGGAGTCCTGTATAAAAAGTAAGTTTTAGTTTTTTTTTTAAACTTTACTTTAAATTATATTAATTCATTATAAAAGTGACAAACAGCCACTTTAAGAAAGATTTAGGAACATATTTTTTTAAAAAACATTATAGTTCCTTACATAAAGCTATTTGTATTTCTTAAAATTTATTTCTTTCCAGTCTGTTTTCACATGTATTGAATATTCTTACATAATTGTAATAGTAGCATATATGTTATTTTGAAATAATTTTAGACAAGAAAAGTTGCAAAAAAATAGTCGAGTTCTTCATATGTCCCACCTAGCTTCTCTTCGTGTTTATCTTGCATAACCATAGTGCAATGATAAAAAATAAGAAATTAACATGGGTACAATAGTGTTAACCAAATTGCAGACTTGGTTTGGTTTGGACCTATTTTTCCACTAATGTCCTTTTTCTCTACTGGGATCCCACATAGCATTTAGTCATCATGTCTCCTTAGTTGCCTCCAGTTTGTGACAGTTTCTCAATCTTTCGTTGTCTTTCATGACCTTGATACTCATCAGTTATTTTGTAAAATGTACCTCATTTTGGATTTGCCTTAAGTTTCTCATGAATAGATTGAGATTATGCATTTTTGGCAAGAATAACACCAAAGTGATGTGCTTTTTCTCAGAAAATTAAATCAGGGAGTACATGATGTTGTCTTATACTGGTGGCATTAACCTTGGTTAAAGGGGTGACTGCTGGTTTTCTCCACTATAGAGTTACTATTTTTCTCTTTGTAACTAGTAAATTACAGTTTGGAGAAGATACTTTGAGCCTATACAAAGACTATTCAAATAATCCTATTTATCCTGAAACATCTGCTTATTAATTTTAGCATCCATCTGTGGATCTGGGCTACAATAGTGATTATAGTGGTGATTTAATGGTAGTTTTCTATTTTTCTCATTCCTTCTATATTTATTAATTGGAATTCTGTAAAGAAAATCTGTCCCTTCTCTCTGTTTTATTTACTTATTTATTTATATCAGTGTGGGCTAACAGATATTTACTATATTCATTTGAGTTATAGTCCCATGCTATTATTATTTATTTTTGTTGTCTATATTATTCTGTATTTGGCCATTGAGATCTCTCTCAGGTTGGTTCCTATGCCCTTTCAGTGTGCACCCTGTTTGAGTCCTTACTTTCTGGGACCCCAACATACTCCAGGCTCATCTTGTATTTTTCCTTGCCGCAGCCCTGGAATCAGCCCTTGCTCCATGGAGCCTTGGAGAAACAAAGATCCGAGCGCTAAGTGCGCTCAGTTGCTACTGGAATGTCACTGTCTCTGGGTCCTCTCAGCAGGCAGATCTTAGAAATCCATATTATATATATTAACCTATGCATACATGCACATCTCCATTTGTTTATATTTATCTTCACAGGGTGGACCAACAGTAGGTTTACAGTTGTGAGTACACGATGCTAGTTATTCTTGTATTACTATTTATTAATTATTTTCCATATGAACAACTATAAACATACTATGCCCCACATTGTATATTTAAAAACCCTTAGTTCATAATGATACTTTCAATTTCAAGCCAGTGCCACATATTTCATTTCCATCTTTCTCATTTTCTTATTTCTAACTTCTAACAGTGAGAAACCTGGCTTCCATTATGTAAAATATATTTACTTATTTGTATAATTCTAGTATACGCCCAGTTTCAGAATTTATAACCCTATAAGAAACAATGGAGACTTCCGGCCAAGATGGAGATGTAGCTGGACACACTGTGCCTCCTCTCACAACCAAGATTAAGGACAACAAAAATACAGAATCAGCCCTGACTGGTGTAGCTCAGTGGACTCAGCGCGGGCCTGCAAACCAAAGGATCGCGGTTCATTTCCCAGTCAGAGCACATGCCTGGGTTGTAGGCCAGTTCCCAGCAGGGGACCCATGAGAGGCAACCACACATTGATATTTCTCTCCCTCTCTCCTTCCCTTCCCCTCTAAAGATAAATAAAATCTTAAAAAAAAAAAAAAAAAAAAATATATATATATATATATATATATATATATATATATATATAGAGAGAGAGAGAGAGAGAGAGAGAGAACGAACATCAAAAAAAAAAAAGAAAACCCAACCAGGACAGAGAGAAAATTGAATTGTGTGGGAGTCCGACAACAACAGTTCACCCAGACCGGTAAGAGGGGCAGGGTCAGCAGCTGGTGGAGTCCATGGCCAGCAGAGTTGGAATGTGGCAGGATAAGTCAGTGGTGGTTGTGGGCACGCAGTCACCCCAGGCACACAGGTGGCGGCATTGCTGAACACGAGGAGGCCAAGTGGGGTGCACGGGGCAGTGGACCGCGGACACACATTCATGCACAGATAAACCAGGCAAAAATGGGCAGCAAGACACACTGCACAATGCAGGGCCCCAGCGCCAGGAAGTGAAGCCTAAAAGCACCCATTGAAAATACTTGTAGGGGCTGAGGTACTGGGAGGGAGTCCCAGCCTCACAGGAGAGTTTGCTGGGGAGACCCATGGGGTCCTGGAGCGTGCGCAGGCCCACCCACATGGAAATTGGCACCGGAAGGGCCCAATTTGCTTGGGGAAAGTGGCTAAAGGGACTGGAATCCACGAGAGAACGTGGAGCAAGCGCCATTGTTCCCTCAAATCCCGTCCCCATATCCAGCAACACAACCCAGCCAACTGGGCTGCCCTGCCCTGGTGAGCACCCAAGGCTCTGCCCCTAACTACCTTACAGCTGCAACCAGACCAAAAAAAAAAAAAAAAAAAAACCAAAACGACCAAAAATGACTCAAATGGGAGAACAGATCAAAGCCCTAGAGCTAATTCATCTAAGCGACCAAGAAATAGCCAACCTATCAGATGCACAGTTCAAAGCACTGGTAATCAGGATGCTCGCAGAATTGGTTGATTTTGCTGACAAATTAGATGAACAAATGAAGGCTACAATAAGTGAAATGAAGCAAACACACAGGACCCAATAGTGATCGGAGGAAAACTGGGACTCAAATCAATGGAGTGGACCAGAAGGAAGAAAGAAACAGAAAAGAATGAAGAAACAAGAATTCAAAAAAATGAGGAGAGGCTTAGGAACATCCAGGACATCTTTAAATGTCCCAACATCCGAATTATAGGGGTACCAGAAGGGGAAGAGGAAGAGCAACAAGTGGAAAAGTTATTTGAACAAATAATAAAGGAGAACTTCCCCAATCTGGCAAAGGAAATAGACTTCCAGGAAGTTCAGGAAGCTCAGAGAGTCCCAAAGAAGTTGGACCCAAGGAGGAACACACCAAGGCACATCATAATTACATTAGCCAAGATTCAAATGAAGGAGAGAATTCTAGAAGCAGCAAGAGATAAAGGCAGAGTCACCTACAAAGGATTTCCCATCAGAATGTCAGCTGATTTCTCAAAAGAGACCTTCCAGGCAAGAAGGGGCTGGAAAGAAGTATTCCAAGTCATGAAAGTCAAGGACCTACATCCAAGATTGCTCTATCCAGCAAAGCTGTCATTTAGAATGGAAGGGCAGATAAAGCGCTTCTCAGATAAGGTCAAGTTAAAGGAGTTCATCATCATCAAGCCCTTATTATATGAAATGTTAAAGGGACTTATCTAAGAAAAAGAACATAAAAATATGACAGTAAAAAGACAGCAAACTCACAGATATTAACAACCACACCTAAGACAAAAGCAAACTAAGCAATCAGCTAGACCAGGAGCAGGAACACAGAAATGGAGACCACATGGAGGGTTAGCAACAGGGGAGTGGGAGGAGGAGAGAGGGAGAAAAGGTACAAAGAATAAGTAGCATTGATGGTGGGTAGAAAATAGACAGGGAGAGGGCAAGAATAGTGTGGGAAAAGTAGAAGCTAAAGAACTTGTGAAACATGGACATGAACTAAAGGGGGGAATGTGGGTGGGAGGGGGTGTGCAGGGTGGAGGAGAAATGGGACAACTGTAATAGCATAATCAATAAAATATAATTAAAAAAAGAAACAATGTACTAACTAGAGGACAGAATTTTTTTGTGTCTTTAACCTTACAATATCTAACCATGTAGTGTTTTCCAATATAACTTAGGTACTTTTTTGTTTGTTTGCTTCCCCCCTTTAATGTGATTGTTATTTATTTATACTACATTTAGGGTTATTTATTACAGTTTGTATTTTATTTTGGGTTTTCAACTGCATCCTGGCAGTGGTTTTAGTTTATGTATGTAAAATTTACTCTGAGGTATACAATTTTGTGGGGTTTGACAGATACATTGAACTGTCAAAGCTACAGCCATACAGAAATCGTTGCGTTATCCTGAAAATTCTTTCATGTGGTGCTCTTTATAGTTCTTGCCAATCCTCTCCCTTGTAACTGATGACTTGTTTTTTCCATCCTTACAATCTTTCCTTTGTCAGAATGTTGCATAAATCAAATTACACAACATGCAGCCTCTGACGTCTATATTCTTTCATTAGCAAAATGAATTTGAAATTTATCTGTGTTGTTCCGTACATGCAATTTTGTATCAAGCCTTTTCCATTTATGTTATAAATAGTGGTCCTTTCAGTATGCCAGTATAATGCCATTAAATGGTTATACTAAAATTTACTGTTCCTTAAAATGGGGGATGTTTAGGTTTTTCACTTTTTTGTCTGTAGAAATAATCCTGAAGTGGTCATTTTTACATAAATGAGTTATCTTTTGAATTGGATCCTACATGAGGTGCCTAGACATGCGATTACAGGTTACTGCTTCATGCCCAATATAGCATATTAACATTATTGGTTTTTTGAAAAGTTTGTCCATTTGATGGAGTGCAAATATAAAAGTTACATGGACTTTTACCTATTTTTGTTTTATTGGTTTATTTTATTGTAAAGATTTCCTTTTTTTCCTTCCTTCCTTTCTTTCCTCCCTTCTTTTCTTCCCTTCCTTCCTTCCTTTTTTTTTTCTTTTTGAGTGGGGGAAGGGAGGGAGAAAGGGAGAGAAACATCCATCAGTTGCCTCGCCCCCAGCTGGGGACCTGGCCAGCAACCCAGGCTTGTGCTCTGACTGGGAACTGAACTGGCAGCCTTTTGGTCCACAAGGTGGCGCTCAATCCACTGAGCCACACCAGCCAGGGCTGTTTTTACTTATTTATTTTTTATTAATAAATGAAAGTGATATTTTGTTTAACTTACACTTCTATATGTTTCCAACAGTTCATATTTACTTATTTGTGAATTGCTGTTGGCTGTTAATCAAGCTATTTCTTTTAAAAGTAATGATGTATTTATGTTATATAATTACAATAATGAATAAATAATCATGCATAGATAAGCAACATACATTTTGACATAATTCTTGCTCATCTGTTTTTATGTCTGTACATTCTTTAAACAAAATTGAGATCATGTTGAATATATGATTTTCTCTTTAAATTCATAAAGATTATAAACCGCTTTATACTTCTTGATTAAAAATCATAAATTATACACTGAAAATATAAACATTTTTCCAGAAGAACCAACATCCGTAGTTTCTTATGTGTATTTATCCAGAATTTCTTTACGCATATTTAAGTAAATAAAAGTATATATTCTTATTTTACAGGAGAGATAGCATGTTCTCCATTTCTCTACCTACTGCTTCTCTGTCTCCTCCACTAGTGTTGTGGTCCAATTCACCATCTTTTTTCTTTTCTGCATTACTGAAAAAGCTCCTTACTGATGCCATTCACTCTTACTACACTACCTGCCATTCTCATGTAGAAGACAGAGCAGTCCTTTAGAAGGAAAATTTGAATGCATTCATATTACTCTCCTGCCTAAAATTCGGTAGTGCCTTCCCTTTCTCTTTTAATGTGTACAGTCCCTAACTTTGCCCAGAAAGGTAACACATCTTTAACCACTGTTGTCCCTTTGCTCACTAAGTTCCAGTCATGATGTGGACACCGGCTAGCAGTGTCTGCATCATTATGGATGAAATAAAACACACACAGACTACCAAGTCTGGTGGAGGAAAAAAGGACAACAGCATGGCTTTTCTTTCAAGGGGAGCAAAAGCCCCAGCCTCCGCCATTACAGGCCTTTATTCTATATCTCCTCACATTACAAGATGATCCTCACTCACCATTCCAGGTTACAACAAAGGGAGCCAATGCCCCTAATCACGTCACAGAAGAAGGATATTAGCAAATGAATAGGCAAAAGTGGTTGAGCTGGTTACACTGGTCTCTGCAAGGTTTAGCACTTATAGGGTGAGGGAGTTTTCAGCAACAAGCAAGCCTCAAAACAGCCTAGGTATATAGCAAATCTGATTACCCACGAGAGAACCTATCTGTGGGCATGGGTCCTGGGCATCTCCTAGTGGGAGCTGGGCCCATGCCACGCAGAAGGGTCTGCCACACTGTGACGCTTGCTTTCTGTTTCTTGAATAGTCTACGCTTGTTTTCATCTCAGAATCTTTGCTTATTCTAGTCCCTCTTCCTACTCTTTACCTCAATACTTTACTCTGGCTAACTCCTCATTTTCTAGGTCTCAGCTCAAATATTCATTTTCTTCTCTTCACACTGAGAGAATACCGTATTTTATTTTTGTCACAATAGTTGTTATTTTTTGAAATTGTTTAATTTTTCCACTAGAATGTAATATCCAAGAAAGCAAGGCTCTTGCTTGATACGGCATTAGGGTATCTCTAGCTCCTAGAACAGAGCCTGGCAGATAATAGGTCCTAAATAAATATTTCAATGAATGAGTATCTTCCTAGCTTCTTTTTTTTGATCATCTGAATATAATATTATATTTACTTATATATTAATTGTTATGGGTGAATTACTACTTATTAAGATTATTAAACCTTAGCTCTCCTTTTAAAAATATTTGTAGGAAAAATATTACAAGACCATTTGAGGATCAGACATCATTGGTAAGTATGAAAATCTTTCTGATTTAAGAGAGCATGTAAGTGATTATTCAGACTAATTAATTTAGTACATCTAATATGTGATACTTTTTAAATTAGATATCATCCTATGCAAGAGAATTTTGGTATAAAATGCAGGGGAAATAAGGCTTTCATACTTTTAAAATATGACTATAGGTCTTACATTTCACTGTGACTAGTATGTTATTACCCACTGCTCGCAAGTCTTGGTAGAATTTTTAAAAATTTAATTGCATTTTAAGTGCATAATGAATGGATTATCAAAAGGAAGCTTGTTATGAGTCTTTTCTTATAAAGCAAGTTTGATTTTTAAGAATCTGACTTTGGATATTTTTAGCACAAGGAACTCTACATAAATTAATTGCTAACAGTTGTCAGTTACTTTACTAAAGTTAATCAAATTTCTTTTTAAATGTATTGCAACCAGAATGAAATGAAGAAGCCTAGTGAATGAAATCAAAAAGTAAAAGGTGGTGTATAGTGAATGATGAATGGACATTGAGTATGTGATGATATTGGTTTCTTTTTTAAAAAAATCTTTTTTTAAAAAATATTTTTAATTGATTATGCTATTACAGTTGTCCCATTTCTCCCCTATCATTCTCCTCCACCCTACACACCCCCTCCCACCCACATTCCCCCCTTTAGTTCATGTCCATGTGTCATAAGTTCTTTAGCTTCTACTTTTCCCACACTATTCTTGCCTTCTCTCCCCCTGTCTATTTTCTACCCACCATCTATGCTACTTATTCTCTGTACGTTTTCCCCCTCTCTACTCTTCCCATTTCCCTGTTGCTAACCCTCCATGTGGTCTCCATTTCTGTGTTCCTGCTCCTGGTCTAGCTGTTTGCTTAGTTTGCTTTTGTTTTAGGTGTGGTTGTTAATATCTGTGAGTTTGCTGTCTTTTTACTGTTATATTTTTATGTTCTTTTTCTTAGATAAGTCCCTTTAACATTTCATATAATAAGGGCTTGGTGATGATGGACTCCTCTAACTTGACCTTATCTGAGAAGCACTTTATCTGCCCTTCCATTCTAAATGATAGCTTCTCTGAATAGAGCAATCTTGGATGTAGGTCCTTGACTTTCATGACTTAGAATACTTCTTTCCAGCCCCTTCTTGCCTGGAAGGTCTCTTGAGAAATCAGCTGACAGTCTGATGGGAATTCCTTTGTAGGTGACTATGCCCTTATCCCTTGCTGCTTCTAGAATTCTCTCCTTTATTTTAATCTTGACTAATGTAATTATGATGTGCCTTGGTGTGTTCCTCCTTGGATCCAACTTCTTTGGGACTCTCTGGGCTTTCTGGACTTCCTGGAAGTCTATTTCCTTTGCCAGATTGGGGATGTTCTCCTTTATTATTTGTTCAAATAAGTTTTTCACTTGTTGCTCTTCCTCTTCCCCTTCTGGTACCCCTATAATTCAGATGTTGGGACGTCTAAAGATGTCCTGGACGTTCCTACGCCTCTCCTCATTTTTTTGAATTCTTGTTTCTTCATTCTTTTTCTGGTTGGATGTTTCTTTCTTCCTTCTGGTCCACTCCATTGATTTGAGTCCCAGTTTTCCTCCCATCTCTGTTGGTTCCCTGTACATTTTTCTTGATTTCACTTATTGTAGCCTTCATTTTTTCATCTAATTTGTCAGCAAAATCAACCAATTCTGTGAGCATCCTGATTACCAGTGCTTTGAACTGCGCATCTGATAGGTTGGCTATCTCTTGGTCGCTTAGATGAATTAGCTTGGGGCTTTGATCTGTTCTCCTGTTTGAGCCATTTTTGGTTTTGGTTTTGGTTTTTGTTTTTGGTCTGGTCGTGGCTGTTACATAGTGAGGGGCGGAGCCTTAGGTGTTCACCAGGGCACAGGAACCCAGTGGCTGGGTAGTGATGCAGTATGTGGGGCGGGGTCTGAGAGGGAACAATGGCGCTTGCTCCATTCTCTCTCGGATTCCAGTCCCTTCCACCTTTCCACAAGCAAATTGGGCCCTTCTGGTGTTGATTTCCATGTGGGTAGGCTTGTGTACGTTCTAGGACCTGTGGGTTTCTCTAATGAACTCAACTGGGGTTCTCTCCCAGCATCTCAACCCCCACAAGTGTTTTCAATTGGTGCTTTTAGGCTTTATTTCCTGGCGCTGGGGCTCTGCGTTGCACAGTCTGTGTAGCTGCCTGTCTTCACCTGGTTTATCTGCACTCGAATGTGTGACCATGGTCAGCCACCTTGTGCACCTCACTTGGTCTGCTCGTTGCCTCCCTGAGCTCAGTAACCACTGCCTGTGCACCTGGGGTGTGTCAACTGCTGCCTGAGCATCCAGGACTACTAGCCACTGCTTTTTCCTGCCGTGACCCCTCTCTGTTGGCTGCTGACTCCGCCCCTGTTACCATTGTTGGACTTCCGTACAATTCCATTTTCTATCTGTTCTGGTTGAGGTTTTTTTGGTTCTATATTTTTGTTGTCCTTAATTTTGGTTGTGAGAGTAGGCACAGTGTGTCCACCTATGCATCCATCTTGGCTGGAAGTCGGTTTCTTTTTTTAAAAAATCTTAAGGGAGTAAGTGTTTTAAACTGTTTAAACTGACTATAAAATGAATCAGAATGCGATTATGTTCTTTTGACAGGAACACAATTACTTGTTTTTTCTTTTAGTCGGTGGATTTAAAAGAAAGGGCTTTTGAATAGAAAGAATCTCAATTAATTAGAAGACTAACATTTAACATCTTTGCTAATGTGGAAACTAACTTTGATGAAAATTATATTAAGAAAAATAATTGTCTTGCCACATTATTTATAATAGCCAAGTTGTTGTACATACGTACAATGGAATATTACTCTGCCATAAAAAAGAATGCAGTCTTAACCATTTGTGACAGCATGGATGAGCCTAGAGAATATCATGCTAAGTGAAATAAACCAGACAGAGAAAGACAAATACCATATGATTTCACTTCCGTGTGGAATCTAAACAACAAAATAAATGAACAAACAGAATAGAAACAGACATAGATACAGAGAACAGACTGATGGTTGCCCCAGGGGAGGGGAGTTGGGAAAGTAGGTGGGAAAAGTGAAGGGATTACGAAGTACTAATTTGTAGGTACAGGAGAGCCTCAGGGATATAAAGTACAGCATAGGGGATGGAGTCAACAATGTTGTCATAGCTATGTTTGGTGCCAGGTGGATACTTGAAATACTGGGAGGAACACTTTGTAAAGTATGTGGTTTTTTAATCACTATGCTGTACACCTAAAACTAATACAGAATAATATTGAAATGTAAACTAATTGAAAATTAAAATTTTAAAAAAGAAAAATGGCAAAATAAATATTCAGTGTTTACCAAATTACTTTCATTGCAAGCCTTGGGTTTTTAATGGTCATTTATTGAAGGGATCATGAAAGTAAAAATACATGGTCTAACCCAGAATTCTATCTCTCCCATCCATCCCTTATCAAGAGCTAGTATTGTTTTGTAGCACCATCATGCTTTTAGTTGTGTGACCACTTTTTAGCAGTACTATTATGTTGTAAAGTCTATAGCATTCTTTACTTTTTCAATCCGGTGGTGATGTAACAGTTTTTCTTACACTTAATATTACGACATTCTCCCGCCTCTGGGGCTAGAAGATATTCCATTGGCTATACTAAATCTCAGACCTCTAAGCTTAAAATGACTGTGGAAACAGTGGTCATGTTGCAAATGTAGTTGAATTCCTCTTCCTGACCTCCCTACCCCCATTCCTTACACTACAGTCTTGGAATTGTGCTTTAGAATAAGGGTTGGCACTCTGGCCAGTGTGGCTCAGTTGATAGGAGCATCATCTCGTAGGCTGAAAGGTTGTGGGTTTGATTCCTGGTCAGGGCACATCCTGAGATTGTGGCCCGAGCATGCGGGAAGCAACCGATTGATGTTTCTCTCTCATATTGATGCTTCCCTCTCCCTCCCCCTCTCTTTAAAAAAATCAGTAAGCATGTCCTCAGATGAGAATTAAAAAATAAATAAATAAAAATAAGAACTGGCAAATAGACCTCCCTGTGGACCAAATCCCTTTTGGTGTGAGGCCCAAGAGCTAAGAATGGTTTTTATATTTTTAAAGTTTTTTTTTTTTTAAATCCTAAAACATTCACTCTGGCATTTTGCAGATAATTTGACAACCCTTGTTCTAGAATTTTAACAGAAAGTGGGCTTTATAGACAAAAACAGCAGAGGAGAAGTATTATATTGGGTTGGCCAAAAAGTCTGTATGATTTTTTTGTAAAATAAAAGACACATTTTTCATTTTTGCCAATGACTTTGCTGATTTGGATATTTTGAGTATGTTGGCTCTCTCCCGCATGTTGCAGTGTTGATTGTTCTCAATTAATGTCTCAGTTTGATCGCTGCCAACTTCAGCTTGTTTACCAGACCGTGGAACACCATCACCCGGTGAGAGGTCTCCAGCACAGCACTCTGCAAGCCACTTTTGATGCCCTCAGTCAGTCGTAGCACCATCTCCACACACTGCCCAAATCTTTTTCTTTTTTTTTGCATTTCAGTTGCATTTTTACTTTTCTTGAAATAGTAAAGGATAATATGCCAAAAACATTATGTATTTTCTTCCATCTTCAGTATTAAAATGGCTACACAAAAATTGATCAATTTTTTTTAATGCATACTGATATGACAGCTGTCACAATACAATCTAACAAAATTGTTTTGAATAAAGTCAGACAACTAGCACTACTAGAGCCATCTTAGAGGGAAAAAAACAAACAAACTTTTTGGCCAATGCAGTATATAGGTGAAAGGTAGTTTATGGAAAGCTTGGAGTATTAGTCATAACATGAGGATGTAAAAAAACATGCTAAGAAATCATTTTTATTGATTTGAAAGCATTTAAAAAACATTTTGAACACCTATTTTGTGCCTGAGATAGTGTCAGGTACTTTCATATATGACAAATCATGTGGGCCTTAAAGATTTTTTCCTGAGGTGTTTTTATCCCTGATGTACACATGATAAAATTCTCAGAAAGGCTGACCACCTTCCATTGTAAATGACAGAGCTAGAATCCTTGGGGTTTCTGGCTTTGCAACCTCCACACGGATAGTGGACAGGCAAGTGGGTATTTTTCCCACTTGCATCTACTTAAACGCTGGAATGAGTGATAACCACACTAGGGGCCTACACCTCAGGGAGTCTTGTAATCATTAAAGAGAAGTTGAGGATCATGATAGTTTTATCTGTACTTTAATGTTTCATGATTAATTTCAGAACCTTTTCCAACTAGACTGGAACACATCAAATCTAATTTTTGTTCTGAGATTGGGAATTTCAGTAAACTGAATCAAACTGTGGGGTATAGTGAGCATGTGTATCAGTTTAAAAGGAGCTGTCCAGGATGACTTTCCGCTCCTGTCAGATCTGTATGGAAGTCAGTACTTTGGAGAGCCTAATGGAAGAGATAATTCTTACTGGTAGGAACAACGTAGTTCGGTCAGCCTTTGCCGTGTACACAAAATGGAACGAGTCACAGCTGTTGTGGTGTGGAGGTTCTAGGGCAAGATCCTTGTGTGGATGAAGTTTGTAATGAAAGTAGATGTATACACTGTAAGCTTCTGAGTCCAATTGTAAAATTCCAAAAGCACCATGTTGATTAATGATAGCTGTAATGTCCCAGGAGTAAATGCATTTGTTCAGCAAATTAAATACTTGGTGTGCTGTTTCAAAATAACTGCATAGCTGAAGATATACATGGTCTCCATTTATATATTAACTTAGTAGTTTTCACATATATTTATTTTTGAATTTACATGCTTTGCAAATTTGAAGTAAGAGGTAGAAATAAAGCTCTTTTGAGCTGTTCATTCCCACTTAATTCATTAAGTCTTCATTAACATACACTGGGGAAAAAACTGATACGTACGCACATATTTAGTTCAGAGGTATAGTTCTTAAGTTTCTTATATTTATTCATTGATTGGGATTTCTTTGGTTTTTTTAGGAATTCTTTTCAAAGAAGTCAGATTGTTCTTTATTTATGTTTGGTTCCCATAATAAGAAGCGGCCAAATAATTTAGTAATAGGTAAGTATCATTTACTTTGTGATATTTTTATTACAGAGTCACTTCTATGACAAGTAATTAATTGATGATATTGAGGATTCAGGGGTGACTAGTAAGGTCTAAACTAATATTTTTTTTTCCATGTGAGTTTGAATAAAATTTTTTGTCTACTGGTCTTCAGGTAAAGAAAGAGTGGACATATAAATATTACCCTACCTCAAGTTGCAGATATCTTTCTAATATAAAACATATATATCCTAAATCAGTATTAGAGTTAGGAAAAAAAAATAGCACTCCTACCTACATAGCTTAACCCTTTCCTAATAAATATCTGTTCAATAATGGATACATTTAAAAAGAAAAGAAAAACCCTTGCCTGGGTATTCTGAGTCTTGGTCTGGCGTGCTCTAATGGGTCAGGCAAGCAAACCCTTTACCTTCTCTGGGCCTCTATCTACTCTTCTATAAAATAAGGGAGTTTGGCTAAATGACTTCTAAGATCCTTTAAGGACCAAGGTTGCAACAATCTATCCTAGGTAATGTTGACAATTTAAGAAGAGGAGACGTGTTTGAGGGTTATAAGGAGAAAGAAAAGAGGCAGATATCAGGATGTTTTGAACATTGCATATAAGCTGATTGGGAAAAATAAATGTTTAAAAGAAAATGATTTTCCTTCTAGGTCGTATGTATGACTACCATGTGCTGGATATGATTGAATTAGGTATTGAGAAGTTTGTCTCTCTAAAAGATATTAAGGTAAGATGGTGATAAAAAAAAATTTTGTAATGTTGCTCTTGGGCAATAGTGACATCTTGTGGTGAACAGTGCTGGTACAATTTTGTACAGTAAGAAAGAATTTGTTTTTATACTAATGTGCTCTAAGATGAAAGCACAATTTCATGTGACTTTTACTTTAAAAATAATATATTTACAGCATATGGCACATGTGGGTCTTCTGGTAGACAGACTTCAGAGTGGTTACTAACTCTTGTCTAGGCCCATAGTTTAAATGCTATTCTTTCCCTCTGAGTTATCACAACACCTATTTCATGGAACTCCAGAAGTTCTGGAATTTTCAAAGTGAGCCCTGTTCTGAACCTAGGAAGCTTTAACTGATCCTACAGTATTTTGGTTACTAGTCACCAGTTGTTAGCTCAGTCCTCCCTTTTAGGACTTGCATCTTTGTGCCTCCTTTGTTTGCATGGGATTATGAAATAGAAAGTAGTAAATAGCAAGAAATTTAGCTCCTGGGTCCAAATTGGGCTTCTGTTCCCTCAGAACTCTGCTTCTGGACTTAATTTATTCCATCAAATACATTATTTCACTTAGACCTTGTAACTATCCTGTGAAAGGCAGAAAATACTTTCCCTATTGTATGGATTTAGAGATTGAAGCCCAGAGGAATTCCACTGATGACTTGGAGTCATACATAAAGTACATGGTACAACCATTTAGGACTCAAGGACTTTGAAAGAAAGGACACTGAAGTTTGCAATGGAAAGTTATGTAATTGCTCAGTTTATGGGTCTTTTAGTGTCATGGTGTAAGTTGAAAGAACTGTAGCACATATTGTAATAACTCCTTTCCCCAATGCCTTCTAAAAAGAGGATATGACTTACAGGTTTCTTATGCGCTTGAAAAAAAGGTTCTTACCAGATCCCCACTTAGCTACACCAGTGTCCTTAGGCACAGTGTAGAACAGTAGCCCGAGACTGGATTAGAGGGAGAACAGTTGGGTTTGAGGCCTGTCTTGGCCATTTAGATGATGTTTGTGACCTGATAAAGTCAGTTTCTTCCCTAGCGCTCAATTTCAGTCAGGTATTACATAGGTATAACAACATCAAATGAGATAATATATGAGAAAATGCTTATCAATGAAAATAATGTATTGGAAGGCATTTTGTAAAGTGTGTAAACTGTGGTGCTTTATTAGGTGGAAGCCATCATTTTTTAGTTTCTCTTTGTGGCTGTGCACAGATTCCTGGAAATGAGCAGCATGTTGCCTTCACCACTTCTGCTGGCTTGGTCACCAGTTAGTGGGCTTGAGCTTGAGCACTGGCTGATAACGCATGCACGCCAACCCCTCTACTCTTTCCACTGTCACTGCAGCTTGTAAACTGGACCACAAATGGTTTTTCAGGTCTCATTCTTAACGAGAACCATTTAAACTGAATACTGAACTTTCACTCATGAAGCATATCCATAACCACAAAATTCGTTAATTGCTGAGCATATGCTTACATTGGCAATCCCCACGTAGACTGTTAGCCCTTCGCTTTTTACCACATTATTTGGCTACAAGCTCATAGTTTTAGTCTTTTTTGGATTGCATGCTTTGTTCTACTTTTTCTTCATGTTTATTTACTCTTTACTCTGCCTTCTCATTTTTAAGACATCTTCACCAGGTATTTCTTTTCTCACTTGCTTTTATTGCCAAGCCTCATCCCTGTTAACACTTAAGCAACATTAGATTAGACTCCACCAGGAAATTGAGTGATTATTCTAGGAACCTGTTTTCTAAGATGGCCAAGCTTCTAGGGATGGTTTTTCTGCATAAAATAAACCTTAATGAGTGAAATGATTAAAATTTAAGGCTACTTGATTTTATTTTAGGTAGCATAAAATACATCACAATTTCCTAGGATATTTTATTTGAAAAGTTTGTGTATAATTTATAAGAATTATTTTCCTTTGTTTAAAATCACTTAATTCAAAAGGTTCATGTGAATATGTGGTGTTCTATATGTAAAAGTACAGATTTCTCATAGAATGTATGTAATCTATGTGAAGACTAGTTTCAGATATGAAAAATATAATTAAAAAACAAAAAAGGTACATCACAATAACATAAGTAATAAATGTAACTTCTTTATAAAAAAAGGATAGTTCAGTGACATTATAATTATAGCATTTTTTGTGCACTATATCATAGTATTATATACTTTAAAAATTTTAAATACCTTCAGGCCATCGGAATAAAGCTCTTTTATTTTATCTTCTTCTAGTTCAGGGTTTGTGATCTACATGATAAGTATTGTTTCCCATAACTTGTTACATTTTTATGATGTGTATACTGGGTCTTGATTTGAAATAATGTTTTTTATTATTATGCATCATGGTTAGGATGGTTTAAAAGCCAGAGTTATAGCTGGTATTGCCTCACTTTCTCTTACTACTTAAATAACCCCCATAGATCTAGAGGTAGCAGTGGGATGGTCAGGTAGGACAGTTGGAGCACAGGGGAGTCATTGGATCTGGAAAGTCCATTTAGGAGTCCTTGATCAGACAGACAGATCTTAGGCACATCTTTGAATTATAGACAGTTAAGTTTTAGGATTTGGAAGCAGGTAATGCCAACAAAAGATGTCGTGGTGAACAGGGAAGCAACAGGTGACTTCTGGTCCTACAGCAGAGGACTTTTTCTTATCTTTTTCTTTTTTTTTGGACTGCCTGCCTGCCTTCCTTCCTTCCTTTTGTTAGATTTGAATAATCCTTGATTGATGTCAAAGCAGAGGTACTAGAATCAGTGCGAAGCTCAGACCAATAGCCATTATAAATTAATCCTTCAGTTAAACAACTTTTTCTATTTGATTTTCATTCACTTTGGTGGCTTTTAAATTTAAATCCTCTTATTATTTATATCACATTCTTCTTGGTATAGGAAATCCAGAGTTGGATAAAATACTTTTTCTAGTAAGAGCTTCAATCCTGCTGAGTGAGGATTAACTCATTCTTTCTATAGCTTGTATGAAATTATATTGATTCCCATGTGACTGTTTAGTTGGTAGTTTAATTTAGCTTTCATTTAAAAATACTGTTTATGTAATATAGTAGGAAGGGCACAGTGGTACAAATAATTAAAAGAAGTTAAGTTTATTTTGACTTTGGCTATTAGAGAGCTATGCTTGTTTTATAGCAAGTTTAGCTTTTTTTTATTCTTTGTAGAGAATAATGTTAATAGGTAGCTTATATCATTCTTTGACTACTTATTATTTGGCAATGTGAGGTGGTGGAATGAAAGTTATTTTCAGTCTAAAAATCTGTAAGTTCAAAATATCAGCTCTGGTTTTACATCTAAAGTCATTATTCATAGACATAGCTTTAGGACAGTTAAGAACTGAAAATGAATCTTTACATGTAAGTATCAATAACTTTAAAATAAGCATATAAACAATTTAGACTTGATAATTATATAATTATTTTTCCCTCATTTCATAGAATAGTAAATGCCCTGAGGGAACAAAACCCATGTTAATATTTGCTGGTAATGATTTTGATGTAACAGAAGACTACAGAAGGCTAAAAAGTCTTCTTACTGGTAAGTGTTTTAATGCTTATCTACAGGGTAGCTCAGGTAGGCAATCTAAGGCTTATTGGTGGCTCTGCCACTTCACTTTCTTTTTGATCTCTTTTTTCCTTTTCATTAATTTTTTAAATATATTTTATTGACTATGCTATTACAGTTGTCCCATTTCTCCCCCATCATTCCCCTCCACCCTGCACACCCCCTCCCACCCACATCCCCCCCCTTTAGTTCATGTCCATGTGCCATAAGTTCTTTAGCTTCTAAATTTCCCACGCTATTCTTGCCCCCCACCCCCGTCTATTTTCTACCCACCATCTATGCTACTTGTTCTCTGTATCTTTTCCCCCTCTCCTCCTCCTACTCCCCTGTTGCTAACCCTCCATGTGATCTCCACTTCTGTGTTTCTGTTCCTGTTCCAGTTGTTTGCTTGTTTGCTTTTGTTTTAGGTGTGGTTGTTAATATCTGTGAGATTGCTGTCTTTTTACTGTCATATTTTTTATTTTCTTATCTTCTTTTTCTTAGACAAGTCCCTTTAATATTTCATATAATAAGGGCTTGGTGATGACCTCCTTTACCTTCACCTTATCTGAGAAGCACTTTATCTTCCCTTCCATTCAAAATGACAGCTTTGCTGGATAGAGCAATCTTGGATGGAGGTCCTTGACTTTCATGACTTGGAATACTTCTTTCCAGCCCCTTCTTGCTTGGAAGGTCACTTTTGAGAAATCAGCTGACAGTCTGGTGGGAACTCCTTTGTAGGTGACTGTGCCCTTATCCCTCGCTGCTTCTAGAATTCTCTCCTTCATTTTAATCTTGGCTAATGTAATTATGATGTGCCTTGGTGTGTTCCTCCTTGGGTCCAACTTCTTTGGGACTCTCTGAGCTTTCTGGACTTCCTGGAAGTCCATTTCCTTTGCCAGGTTGGGGGAAGTTCTCCTTTATTATTTGTTCAAATAAGTTTTTCACTTGTTGCTCTTCCTCTTCCCCTTCTGGTACCCCTATAATTCGGATGTTGGGATGTTTAAAGATGTCCTGGAGGTTCCTAAGCCTCTCCTCATTTTTTTGAATTCTTGTTTCTTCATTCTTTTCTGTTGTTTCTTTCTTCCTTCTGGTCCACTCCATTGATTTGACTCCATTTTCCTCCCATCTCTGTTGTTTCCCTGTACATTTTATTTCATTTCCCTTACTGTGTCCTTCATTTTTTCATCTAATTTGTCAGCAAAATCAACCAATTCTGTGAGTATCGTGATTACCAGTGCTTTGAACTGTGCATCTGATAGGTTGGCTATCTCTTGGACGCTTAGATGAATTGGCTCTGGGACTTTGATTTGTTTTCCTGTTTGAGCCATTTTTGGGGTTTTTTTTTGGTCTGGTTGCAGCTGTTACATAGTAAGAGGGTCGCCCCTCTTACATAGAGGGGCAGAGCCTTAGGTGTTCTCTAGGGCGGGGCAGCCCAGTCTCTGGGTAGTGACGCTGTATGTTGGGGTGGGGTCCAAGAGGGAACAGTGGCACTTGCTCTGCTCCCTCTGGGATTCCAGTCCCTTCCACCGCTTCCCCTTCACCTGGATTATCTGCATGCAAATGTGGGACCACCTGGTCAACCAGCCACCTTGAGCGGCCTCACTGGGTCTGCACCGTTGCCACCCTGTGCCTGGGGTCCACTAGCTGCCACCTGTGTGCCTGGGGTCTGCTAGCTGCCACCTGTATGCCTGGGATCTGCCAGCCTCTGCCTGCACCTGGGTCCACTAGCCTCTACTTTTTCCTGCTGCGACTCCGCCCCTCTTACCAGTCTGGATGAATGGTTGTTGGACTTCTGTACAGTTCAATATCGATTGTTGTTTTCTTGTTTCTAAATCTTTGTTGTCCTTAGTTTTGGTTGTGCGAGAAGGCACGGTGTGTCTACCCACCCTCCATCTTGGCCAGAAGTCCCCTTTTCATTAATTTTTAAAATTTATTTTTAGAGAGTGGAGAAGGGAGGGAGAAAGAGGGAGAGAAATATCAATGTGGTTGCCTCTCTAGTACCCCCTACTGGGGACCTGGTTCACAGTCCAGGCATGTGCCCTGACTGGGAATCAAACAGGCGACCCTTTGGTTCATAGTCCAACACTCAATCCACTGAGCCACACCAGCCAGGGCCCTTTTCATTATTTTCTATTTCCAACTAAGGAGAGAGTTAAAAGGATATTATATTCTATAGATGATTATTTTTTGTTGTCGCTATAGTAACTTTGGACTCAACCCATTTATATAGCATTTTATACTCTATCAAATGCTTACACCTGTCTCCTATTTTATTGATATCATTAAATTAAATTTAGAAAGTTGAAAAGTTAAGTTTTCAAGATGGTTATACATCATTCACTTTCCATTCAAAATCTCTACTATTTTTTTAAAGTCTGGTATACAAGGTTTTCCCTACTATAACTTGCTTTCTTGATCTCCCCCAATTTTCTTCCTACTTTTCCATTAAAAAGTGGTTTATTGGTCCTGGTTGGTGTAACCCAGTGGATTGAGAGGTGGCCTGCAAACCAATGGGTTGTAAGTTCGATTCCCAATCAGGGCACACGCCTGGATTGTGGGCCAAGTCACCAGTGGGGGGCGCACCAGGGGCAACCACACACTAATGTTTCTCTCCCTCTCTTTCTCCCTCCCTTCCCCTCTCTCTAAAAATAAATAAGTAAAATCTTTAAAAAAATAGAAGTCGTTTATTGAAAGTATGTTATGCCTATTCCTATTGTTTTTTCCAATTTCATTCTTATTTATAAGGTTTCTTCTATTCTTGCAAATTTCATTTCTCTCCCAGGAAATCTTCAGTGACATCCTCAGCTCCCTTTCTTTCATTATTATTATCCTAAGTGCCAGGTATATACTAGGTGCTTTACATATATTGTTTCATTCTCATAATGACCTTGTAAGATTGTTTTATAGATTTCTTAGTGAACTGTGGTAGTTCCTGATGATTTATGTTACAACTACATTCCTTCCTATGTGTTCATAAGTCAACTTCTTAAAATCCAATATATAGTTATTGTCATCATCTTGGATTGACATTAATTTTATCAGTTTCAAACCACTTTTTCTCCCCATTTTTGAAAAGTTGGCATAAATTGTTCTCCACAATTTTTTAAATGTTTTTAATACTCATTCTGCAGTCATATGTGCTAGCTCTTTTCTAACTCTGGAAAGAAATTTAGTTAGTACCTATATATACAGACACTTCTGATACTCGGTAACATTATCTCAAGTTTAAATAATTTCATTTCAGCTTTTCTTGTGTCATTCTTACAAGCTTATAAGCTGGGTCATATACTTTTTTGGTTGCCCTTCTTTTGGATTTTTATATACTTTGCCCTAGATCATTTTTGAAAAGTTGGTTGGTTAGTTATATATTATAAATAAATTATATACATGCTCCTTACAGATCTGAGTTGACCAAAAAAGGTTTGTGGGCAGACACATTGCTTTCATTTTCCTTATTGGCATTATGTATGGTCTTATTGCTGGGTTTAATAGTTTTCTGAACTTTTCATTTCTTTATTAGTAAGTGACTAATTTTAGAAAACTTGAGTACCACTATAACCTATTCAGTCCTCTCTAAAGCTCTTGAATATGGTGACATTCCATTTTACAAGTGGGAAAATGGAGGCTCAGAAAGGTTAAGAGCTATTAAGTAGGTGGGCCAGACTCAAAATCCAAAGCCTGAGCTTTTTTGCCCCTATTGTCCATCATGCAGTAGTGAATAATTCCCTTGCAGAATCTTTGCTACAGGTTCCTATCTGTTTTTTTTTTTTTTTTTTTTTTTTTTTTTTTTTTTTTTTTTTTTTTTTTTTTTTTTTTTTTAAGATTTTATCTTTATTTTTAGAGAGAGGGGGAAGGAGGGAGAAAGAGAGGGCAAGAAACATCAATCAATGTGTGGTTGCCTCTGGCACACCCTGTACTAGGGACCTGACCTGCAATCCAGGCATGTGCCCTGACTGAGAATTGAACCGGCAACCCTTTGGTTCGCAGACCAGTGCTCAATCCATTGAACCATACCAGCCAGGGCTCTTAACCTGTATTTTTAATGAATTTTTAAAAATAATACATGAAAGACAATGACCAAAATTTTTTTAGTAGGTGTTTTGTGCTTCTCCTGGATGTTAGGGATAACCACATGTTGCAGTGTTGAGAGGGAGGGAATGAACACCATAAAGGAATCTGGGGAAAGAAGATAGAAGAGTAGAGAAATGGAATGAGGTTGTTGGGTACCAAGGGAAGGTAAGATTTTAATACAAATGTGAAGTAAGGCATCTGCAGGCTTGTAGTTTGTGTTGTGTTCAAATGAAATAAAGTAGAGTAGAGAGAAAGAGAATTTTATCAAGGGCTTTCTTCCTTTAGGAAGTTCTGTGTGTGTGTGTGCGTACGCGCGCGCATGTAATAGGCCAGAAAGGAAAGTTAACTTCTTCGGTATTTTCATGTCAGGTACCCATTTTGTTTATCTTGAATTTTGCTTCTGCTTTGCTTTCTTAAATACATAGTTTGGTGGTTAATCTTAGTGGGTTCTACTTGATGGAAAACTAGTAAATACCTATTTTTATATTCAATTCATCCTAATTTTTTTTTAACAACAAACACATTTGTTACATGACTAAGGAGGGAGGAGGGTTTATTTGCCTTTCTGAGCCTTGATTTTCCTCAGATAGAACTGTAGCACTTTGCTCTTGAGCACACAGCCGCATGCACAGGCACGCTGGCCCGGTCTTGAAGCAATGCACGCATGACACTTTCCCTGCTGGAACTGCTCCTTGAGAAGACTGCTGATTTTGGCATTCTTTTTCCTTTCATCATAATTCATGTGAATTTTCTTTGATGATTTTTTAGGATCTTTTCCTCAGGAGCCAGCTTGGCCCCTCTTGTGGCCCAGAGGGACTCTTACCACTGTCAGTACCATGTACTGTCAGTCAGCACGGTGCGGTTCTTTACTAGGGCCTCGGTGTAGACCGGTTCATCGTTGGATGCGTTGTACACAACATCAGTAACCCTTGTTTTGCACATACAATACTCAGAGCCCCAGGAGAAGTTGCCCAGGTCCAGCCTTAGGACATGGTACTTCTTGTTGCCTCCCTGAACCAGACTCTGTATGCAGCAGGGGCCAATCTTAGTGTTGGCAGCAGGGTGTCCCAGCTCATATTTTTGTTTCTTGTGTTGGGGTCTTCTCTTGCCCCCGGTCTTGTTGTGCTTGTGTCAGTTGTTCTGAGAGATGCCCGTGGCTCAGTGCTACCTGGAAAGAGCCATCCTAATTATTTTATTTTATTTTTTTGAAGTTTTTTTGTTTTTTTAGAGAAAGAGAAACATCAGTGCAAGAAATATCATTCATTTGCCCCCTGCATACACCCCAACCGGGGAGCGAACCCACAACCTAGGTATGTGCTCTGACCAGTGATTGAAAGAACCCACAGCCTTTCAGTTTACTGGACGACAGTCTAACCAACTGAGCCACCTGGCCCAAGGCAATCCTAATTTTTATGGTTAATTTTTATATGACTATTCTGTGTATATAAATATGACAGTAAATCAGATAGGTCAGTTTTATTAAAGTTTCTTTAAGGCCTGCCTTAAATTTACCTATCTGGGTTCCTTTATCTTCATTGCCTTTATATCAGTGGTCATACCTAATCAGTTGTCATTCTTTTAATTTTTTTAAACTTTCTTATTTCCTAACTCTTATTCTACTTGAAATACATGTAATAATGAAAATAACTGCCATGTATTAGGTCAGGTAATTTATTAAATTTAATCCTTTCTACAGTGCAACAAAGGTCATTGTGTTAATATGTGCTTGGCTGCCACAACAAAATACCATAGACTGGGAGGCTTAAATAGTAGAAATATATTCCTCACCATTCTGGTGGCAAGAAATCCAAGATCAAAGTTTCTGGTATGAACTGTCTTGCTGGCTGGCACTTTGCTATGTGCTCACGCAGCTTTTCCTCCATCTGTGTTCAGGGGAGGCAGTGAGCGAGTCAGAGGAAAGAAGATGTTGGTTTTCTGGTATCTCTTCCTAAAAGTTCATTAATCCTATAAAATCAGGGCCCCACCCTATGACATATGTTATTTAACCTTAATTGCTTAGAGTCCCCATCTCCAGATACAGCCACACTAGGGGCTAGGGCTTTAAGCTATGAATTTTGGGGAATAAAAACATTCAGTTTATTACAGTAATATTATTCCCATGTTGTGGATGAAGAGCTGTAAGTGATAGAATCAGGGTTTGATTTATTCTCTGACTCAGATCCCCTGGCCCTTTCCCAGTGTATTTGGGACATAGTAGTAACATTTCCGATCTTATTTTTACTTAGAATTGATCATTGGAAAAATGTCCAAACTGGGACTTTCCTTCTGACTACAACCAATTTATCTTCTACCTCTTCCACCTACTTAGTTCTATTTAACTGGAATACCTTATTCCTGTACTCATTTCCATTTTACCTACACTATCATTTCTCCTCATTTTCGGGTGAGCCTTTGTGGCAGTGTCCAAGGTTCAATACACTGTCATCCATCATCACATCACCCCTTTGATGTTTCAGACTCCTCTTGTTCTTTTATTGTCCCAACCCTCGGATCAGCTATTTCTCTAAGGAGCCTCGTTTGTTTGTTTAAGATTTTATTATTTATTTTTAGAGAGTGGGTAGGCAGGGAGAAAGGTAGAGAAACATCAGTGTGCAAGAGAAACATCTATTGGTTGCCTCTCACACGCCCCCAGCCAGGGACCTGGCCCACAACCCAGGCATGTGCCCTGACTGGGAATCGAACTGGTGACCTTTCTGTCTTTGGGATGACGCCCAGCCCACTGATTCACACCAATCAGGGTGCCCTGGTTTGGGGGAGGTTGTTTGTTTGTTTTTTAAATGAGAAGTTACTGGTACTTTAAAAATCAGTCTGGGTGCTATGGGTTGTTTCTGGGTTAATCATTGTTTCTAGGCGTTTTTAGTGGACAGAACTATGAAATTTGTTTATTTGTTAAGATAAAATACATCCTGAGTTCATACCAAAACTTCTAACTCAAATTAGGATAAAATGATCTTTCATTGACCTCACTGAAATACCTTCTTTCATCCATGACAGCAATTCAGGTTCTCAGTGACTTAAGCATAATTGTGCAGTTACTTTATATTGTGCTGTGCACACAACAGTCTCAGCATAAAATACCAACATTGCCACTGGTTATATGATTATTGAGTGTGGGTGAGTGTTTTTGGTTTTACACTTGTGTTTATCTGTGATACCCCGTGTTGGGAAGAGTGTTTTGAAGTCACTTGAAAGCTCTTTTCTGTATGATTATACCTGTAGCTCAGTACAAAGGCTCATTTCATTTTGTTTTCAATTTTTGGAGATTACTTCAAATTATTTCATTTTTAATTATTAAACAACTTTGGAGGTATAATTTACATCCAGGCACACATTTACAGTTTAAAATTTGATGGATTTCGACATGTGTACACCTGTGCGAATACCATTGCAGACAAGACACAGAACCTTTCTGTCAACTCCCAGAACTTCCCGCCCCCCTTGGCAATCTGTCCTTTTTCTCTGTTCTAAGCAGTGATCTGCTTTCTGTCACAGGTTAGTTTGCATTTTCTAGAATTTTAAATAAATGGAATCTTATAGTGTGTACTTTCTTTGGCCTAGCTTCTTTACCCAACTGTTTTTAGATTCATCCGTGTTGCTGTGTGTATCCATAGTCACTTCTTTTATTGCCAAGCAGTATTCCGTTTATAGCTGTTCCACCATTTGTTTATTCCTTCATCTGTTGACAGACATTTAGGTTGATTCCAGCTTTTGACTATTATCAATAGATCTGCTATAAGCATTTATATACAAATTTTTGTGAGGACACATGTTTTCATTTCTAGGAACATAATGGTAGAGTCATTTGACTAGTATATGTTCAACATTTCAAGAAACTGCCCAACCAATTTCCACAAGGTTGTCCAATTGCACATTTCCACCACATGTGTAAGAACTCCAGTTGGGTAAACCTATGTGTGCTTTTCGTATTAAGTATTATTTGTTTATTTCCATTTGTCCTCCTTGGGGTTCAGTGCTCTTAGCAGTAAAATGAAGAGACCAAACCTGATTCCAGTTTTCCAAACGTCGTCATCCATGTGCGGCCTTCATAGCTTTAGCCAAATCCCTGTGATTAGCATCCATGGTGGCGTTCACCAGGGATTTGCCTTTAAATTAACTCTCCTTTTTAAAAGGAAATTTTATGTCCCTACCATGAGTGAAAAATGATATATAACAAAAAATAACATATAGTAAATTATACCTGCCTGTTTATAATTTAAGATAATCTCATGTGCCACCAGTGATATGATTGTATCAATCTGGGAGAAACAACCTAATCACTGATCTTGGTTTTTTCTTGCCTTTAACGATTGAGATTTCTTGGTAGAATTTTCTTGCTTTTTGTCCTCCACCATAAAACAGAGTCTTGTTTGATTTAATAGCCAATGTTTTAACATCCGCTTTTATAGAAATTTGCCATCTTAACTTATTTTATAGATTAAAATTTTATGCCTTGATAGTTAATATCCATGGTAAATATCACACACTTCTATGCTGAGCATTGGCTTAGAGGGAGAACTTCAAAACTGAAAAATTAAAATGGCTTAGTAGCCCTAGCCGGGCGGCTCAGCTGGTTTGAGCATGTTCCCCACACTCCAAAAGGTTGCAAGTTCAATCCCTGGTCAGAACACAAACCTAGGGGCACATACGGGAGGTAACTGATCAATGTTTCTTTCTCTCCCCACCCCCCTTTTTCTTGCTCTAAAATCAATAAAATGTTTCCTTGGGTAAGGATTATAGTAATAATAAAAATAAAATGGCTAAGTAAACTAAACTGAGAAATACAGTCATGAGATTAGCAGAGGGGTGGGATGGAGAAATGAGGCATTTTTCAGGGATTACTTTTAACCATCTAATATGTGTGCTTTTAGATTTTTTCAGAGGTCCCACGGTTTCAAATATCCGCCTGGCTGGTTTAGAGTATGTCCTGCACTTCACTGCACTGAATGGGAAGATTTATTTTCGAAGCTATAAGTAAGTGCCTTTCTTAGCATGTTTTTATTAATCCCCATGGTTAGTATTTTAGTGTGACTATTACAGAACTCAAACTTGGAATCGATGTTGGGCCAAAAGTTCGGAGTTTGCTGATCAGCAGTGGCACAGCCTTCTGCTGTGACCCTCAAGTGTGTTCCCTGCTCACTTCTCTCTGAAACCCTGCTTTTCCAGGACCCCCAGCATTTACCACTGCACTCTCTCTGAGCTTAGAACACTACTGCAGTCTTGACCCTACGTGATGCAGTATCTCCTTATTTTTCTTGACTAGACTTAGAGCACCAGGCCACAAGACTTAGGCCAGCCAAAGCCAATCTCAAAACCTTGAGTCTGAAAAACGAAGTCTGAAAGGAATAAGAAGACTCAGTGCCTAGATTCATTTTACCCTTTCTTCAGCCTAGACCTACTACCTCTGCCCCCACCACAATATAAATTGTAACAAGCTGATTTTATTTTTCTTAAATAGCTTACGACATGCTACAGTTGTGCCTTTTGAGTTGACAGAGTCCACACTTTCCTAGAGAGTACTTTGACTTGGACAGATGGCCTCCCTTTGAAGATCTAACTCATACTGATGTTGACTTTGAGCTGTGGCACGACAGGGCAGCCTGAAAGCCAGCAGCTCAGCGTGGAAAGCAACTTCTGTGCAGTAGTGCCATTGGCGCGACCTTATCCCTGGGGCATGTGTTCTAAGATCCCCGCCACCTCCAGTAGGTGCCTGAAACCAAAGATAATACCAAACCCTAATCAACTTCTTCAACTTGTCATTTTCTTCAGCAGATGCAGCCTCTAGTAATTTTTATATTTTCAGTCCAACCCTATTCCTGAATCGGTAGCCATCCCTTACTTGTGGTAAATGGTGTGGTGCATCACTTGTCCAAGAGATCCCTTGCTGAAGTCTTCGTACAGGCTCAGTGCTTTCTGGTGTAACTCATTGCTGTCAATCAGAACATGTCTTCTGTTCATGTCTTTCACCCACAAATTTCATGTCTCTTTCCATCTTAACTAAGCCCTCACCATGCACCGTGGCTTAACTTTAGCAGTTTGAGGTAAGACAGCGAAACTAGCACAGCCTTTTTTTTCCTCCTTCATAATTTTATGGATAGAAGATTTATTCTTACCAGAGATCTTAGCAACCTCAGAATATGATATTTTTCTTCTCTTATTAAATTGAGAACTTTCACCTTTTCACTTAAAGCACTCGGCATATCTGAGTTCTCAGCGTCACCACTTTTGCACTTTGGGGCCATTATTAAGTAAAATAAGGGAACCTGAACACAAGCACTGCAGTACCCTGACAGTGGGTCTGCTGACCGAGATGGCTGCTGCGTGACGGTCAGGGAGCTTGTGTAGATGTGCACGCTGGGCAAAGGGATGGTTCACATCCGGGGCCTGATGGAATGAGACGGTGCACGCTTTCTTCATGCTACTCAGAACAGTACGCAATTTAAAACTTGTGAATAGTTTGTCTGGAATTTCCATTTAATATTTTAAATATTAATTAATATTAATAGGTTACTTGCAGTAACTGAAACTGTGGAGAACAAAACCATGCATAAGGGGGCAACACTACTGTTATCTTTTTTAATTTTTTAAGGATTTTATTTATTTATTTTTAGAGAGGGGGAAGGGAAGGAGAAAGAGGGAGAGAAATATCCATGTGTGGTTGCCTCTCACATGCCCCTAACTGGGGACCTAGCCCACAGCCCAGGCATGTGCCCTGACCTGAGAATTGAACTAGCAACCCTTTGGTTCGCAAGCCCATGTTCAATCCACTAAGCTATACCAGCCAGGGCTACTATATCTTTTAAAAAAAAATTGTGGTGTGGCTCAGTGGCTTGAGCACCAGCCTGGGAATCAAAAGGTTGCCAATTCAATTCCCAGTCAGGACACATGCCTGGGTTGCAGGCCAGGTCCCCACCTGGGGGTGTGCAAGAGGCAGCTGATTGATTTATCTCTTGCATGTTTCTTTCCCTTTCTTTCTCATTCCCATCCTCTCTAAAAGTAAATAAATAAAATCTTAAAAACAAAATCGCACTATGTATGATGGGATGAAGGTAAAGGGAATGGTTTTGATGAGTTAACAATAGTCTTTGTTTTTCATAGCATGATCACAAAAATTATAAATTGTCTATCAATATATTTCCTCTGAAAAAGAGTGAACAGTTTTGTTTTTTTTTTTAAGATTAATTCGGTAATTTTGGATTCTACATATCACTATTAAAAGCTTAATAAAGAGAAGGGATGATCGACCTGTCACCAGAAACCATGAGCAGGGAACTGAAAATTAAACATTTCCTTCTGTTTCTTACCAATTTGATGTCAGTAAATATGAGGTGATTGAGATTAGTCATTTAGATAGATAGGATGGCACTGTAACTTAGTTCTTTCACAAATAGCAACATACTTGTTATTCAGAAACCATCTTAATTCTATATACCATTAAAATTTGTTAGGAGGACTCTTCTATAAATAAAAAGGTGCTTTGGAGCAGTTTTGCCACCTCTAGCGGTACTTGGCTGATTTGAGTCCATTAGGCATGCCATGAACTGTCCTGGATCGGTGAGGTTTCCACTTAGTTGAAAGTAAGCATTTTAAGCAGTAGAAAACTTTTTCATTGAAATCTTATGTATAATTTCCCTGATTTCTTAAGTAGCCAACAGAACACATTTTTTCTTGATGTGTTCATCAAGACACTAGTCTTGGTATGTTCAGCATTATCAAAATGGTTAATTTGGAGGTACTGAAAATGTGGGTGCAAATGCAGAAAAGTATGTGTGATATGACAGTCCAGTGATCACTGCCCCTGTATGCTTCAGATTAGTTCTTTGGGAACATGCCCTGAGCCAGCCAACTCTAACTTCTAAAAATACTTTCCCCTCAGTGAGCCCGAGACAGGTGTTCTCTCCTGGAACCATATAAAGACAGTGGCTGCCTAAGGACTCTCATTTAGGCTCTTTACCCAGTGCGTGCTCCTTTCAGGTTCCATGCTAACACTTATTTGTATTTTAATGTTAGTATAATTTTTTCTTTTTTGTTTTAACATCTTTATATATCCTAGGCTGGTGGGGGGTTTTTTCCTTTTTTTTTTCCTTGTTCAGTTGAGTATAAATTACTATGTCTGATACAGTATATTTATTGCTGTGACTCTTCCTGCAGCCAGTAAATGCATCTCCCGTGGGTGGACTGTATTGGTTGGCCGTCTGTATGTGATGCACTTAAGGCCCAAAGGGCTGGTAATTAGCTTTTACAGATGTACTTCTTCCCATTGTTTGCCTCTGCCTTGGGTATTGCTTACTGGGCTTTCCTCTTCTTTTTTTCAGGCAGTCACCACCTGTTGCCTTTCTCACACTCCAGCTTTTGTGTGAAAAGGCTGACCTTGTATAAACATTGTTATTCAGTCAATTCTTTTTTTCCATGTGGAGATCTGGCCACTGTAACACATTGAGTCAGCTAAGATTATCTTAAGGTCTTTCAGCTGTTTTTGTGGTATCATAAAAAGAAGTTGTTGATCTCCCTGCCTCCCCACTATACCCCTTACATTTCCAGATCCAGAGCTGTTTGGACAAATGGTATCCAGAAAACTGTGGATATATTAAGATTTAAAAGGTTCATTATAGTCTATAGAGATCAGTAAATGTACATGCTATGGAGAAAAGTTGATTTTAAATGCATCTTAGAGAAAAAAGAATTTATTAATCATTTAAACATAATGCTTTAAACACCCAATTAAAATTATTTTATCTTATGTAAAATGAAGTCAGATCAAAAGATTCCATTTCTGCCCTGGCTGGTGTGGCTCAGTGGATTGAGTGCCAGCCTGCGAACTAAGGGGTTGCCAGTTCGATTCCCACTCAGGGCACATGCCTGGGTTTCGGGCCAGGTCCCCAATAGGGGGTGCACGAAAGACAACCACACATTGATGTTTCTCTTCCTCTTTCTCCTTCCCTTTCCCTGTCTAAAAATAAATAAAATCCTTAATAAAAAAAGACCATTTCTTATAAAAATTGTCTATCTCACTTGCTGCTTCTCAACAATATTGTTTACTTTTTAAAAAGATTTTATTTGTTTTATTTTTAGACAGGGAAAGGGAGGGAGAAAGAGAGGAAGAGAAACATCGAGTCAATCAGTTGTTTCTCACGTGCCCCCAACCAGGGACCCAGCCTGCAACCCAGGCATGTGCCCTGACTGAATTGAACCCCAACCCTTTGGTTCATAGGCCAGCCAGCACTCAATCCACTGAGCCACACCAGTGAGGGCTACTCTTTTTTTATTTAAAAAAATGTGCAAATGAAAAATACATTTGGCAAAAATGTATAAAGTAGTTAAGATGCTTAGACTTTCTAAAGCTTTTATCATTTTATGGAACTAATTTTCTTGGACAAAAATATTTGGTGGGGACAGGATGTTTATCAAAGTCAGAGTAACATTTCTCTGTTCTTATTTGACAAAGGCTGCTGTTGAAAAAATCTGGCTGCAGGACACCACGGATTGAATTAGAAGAAATGGGACCCTCACTGGATCTGGTTCTGAGGAGGACACATCTGGCATCAGATGACCTTTATAAGTTATCCATGAAAATGCCAAAAGCCCTCAAGGTACATGACTTGTGGATTGTATATCTCACTCTTTCCAAAAATGCATACATTAAGACATACCTAAAGAGATAAATGCAACAGATAAAATTAGATTCTCAAGAAAAGGAGAAGGAGGCAAATAAGCCAGTCATAAAGGAAAAATAAAAGGCTTGCAGAAACCAGGCATCAAATGTGGCCGAGGACTTTCTGGTAGCCAAGAATGCCAGTTTTCAGGAAGGAGAATTGTTTTGGGCATTGTAAAGACTGGGGATTTAGAGCACAGGATGTGTAACCTGCACTTGCATAAAATGTGTTTTGACTTTTGAATGGTTTTAAAGGACACGTAGAGATGGCATCTTTGGAATGCCAATAAAGATTTGATAGTCACGATTCTTTAAGCTAAACACAGGAAATTCTCTCAGTACATGTTAAAGGTTAATGTAGTCTATTGTGTTGCATATCAAAGTGAGCTCTGAAAGTTTATTTGGGAATTGTTAGAAATACTGAACCTCAGGTCCCACCCTAGACCTACTGAATTAGAATCTGCATTTTAACAAGATCTGCAGATGATTTGTATGTACATTTGAATTTGAGAAGGTCATTAGGACTGTAGACTACAGCAATGACGGGGGTGCTCACTAATGGAAATCGTTAGTGTGGTAGTTGTTGTACATTAGATTTTTTGTCAGTTCATCATAATAGAGATCATTAAATATATATATTCTGTTTCATAGCCAAAGAAGAAGAAAAATATCTCCCATGATACTTTCGGTACAACTTATGGAAGGATTCATATGCAGAAGCAAGACTTGAACAAATTACAAACCAGGAAAATGAAGGGGTTGAAGAAGCGACCTGCAGAAAGGATAACAGAAGACCAGGAGGAAAAATCAAAGAGAATTAAAAAAAATTGATGAAACTTAGCCAATAACTAGTTTTATTGTAATCTGTTTATTTAAAGAGAATTATTGAGCATCAGTCATTTCAGAGTTTCTTACAAGATTTTATTGTATGTTTTTACACAATAATAATATACCTGAACTGTAAATTACAAATATTATGAACAGTAGTGTACTATTATTAGGTTGAAAGTAAGCCTCTTACTAGAGACTTTTTTTTCCTCCAAGATATACTTCTGTCCACCCACCCTGCGAAGCCCCCCATCTCATTGGTTGGGTGAATGAGGAGGGATCTCCAGAACAGCCTTTAGTATCTCAGAGAATTTCTGAGTTAAGCTTTAGGTAAAAGGAGGAAGCCATGAAAAGTAGAAATGGTCCAAAGGAAGTGTGTACACACTCAGTATGACCTACCAGGAAAGTTGTCCCCATCTCCAACACATACCTACAATCTGGCTTTTAGTTTTTACTTTTCAGTTATTTTGCCTGAAATTCTACTAGAGATTAATTTGAGATTTTAAGTTTCTGTCATAAAACATAGGTCTCTAAGAGAGATGTCTGCTACCGGATCATTGACATATTACCTAACTATTGATTATTTGAAGAGATTTCTGCCACTAAATGGAGCCTTATCCCCTTCTCTGACAGAAAGGAAGTTTTAATAGGGGTAGAGTGAGAAAGAGAGAGTGGGTAGGATTTAAGACACAGGACACTTTAGGGTATGAGGTAGTTAAATTTAGCTCACACAAAGGGCCTTTGTGTTCGCACACTGAGCAGAAGTAAGCCAAACAGCTTATTTTGAAATTTTCTTTTCAGTGTTTTAGTGGTTATGCTATTATAATTGTCCCAATTTTTCCCCCTTCAGCCCCCCTCCACCCAGCCAGCTCCCCACTTTAGTCAATCCCCATACTATTGTCCATGTCCATGTGTCCATCATATATGTTCTTTGACTAAATCTCTTTACCCTCTCTCATACAGTGCCCACCGGCCTCCTCCCTCTTACAGCTGTCAGTCTGTTCCACGATTCAATGCCTCTGGCTCTTTTTTGCTCACGATAGTTTATTTCATGAAATTTTTTTTATTAAACCTTTTATTCAATTTATTGTGCTGACATTGGTTAGTAAAATTATATAGGTTTCAGGTGTACAGTTCTATAACACATCATATGTATATTGTATTTTGTGTTCACCACACCCAGTCAAGTCTCCTTCCATCACCATTTATGCCCCCTTTACCCTGCTGTATCCATCCCTGACCCTCTGGTAATCACCATACTGTTGTCTGCGTCTAGGAGGTTTGTTTTTGTTTTTGCTTAATCCCTTTATCTCTTTCATCCAGCTACCCTAGTTACCTCGTTTCTGACACCTGTTGGTGTGTTCTGTATCTATGAGTCTGTTTCTGTTTTCCTTGTTGGTTTCCATGTGTAAGTGAAATCATATGGTACTTGTCTTAAGAGACTGGCTTATTTTTCTTAACATAATATTCTCCAGGTTCATCCATACTGTTGCAAAAGGTAAATGTTACTTTTTTACGGTGAGTAGTATTCCATTGTGCAAATGTACCACAGCTTTTTTATTCACTCATCTCCTGATGGGCATTTGGACTGCTTCCAAATCTTGGCAGTTGTAAATAATGCTGCAGCAAATGTAGGGATGTGTGTATTCTTTCAAATTAGCGTTTCAGGTTCCTTTGGATATGTTCCCAGAAGTGGAAACACTGGGTAATAAGGCAGTTCCGTTTTTTATTTTTTGAGGTAGCATCATACTGTTTCCCACAGTGGCTGCAGAGATCTACATTCCCACTGGCGGCACATGGGGGTTCCCTTTATTCCACAGACTTGTCAGCACTTGGTGTTTGCTGATGTATTGATGATAGCCACTCTGACAAGTGTGAGATGGTGTCTCGTTGTGATTTTAATTTGCATTTCTCTGATAATTAGTGACATTTAGCATCTTTTAGCATGTCTGTTGGCCATCTGTATGTCCTGTTTGGAGAAGTATCTATTCAGGTCCTTCACCCATTTTTAAGTTTTTTTTCATGTTAACATTTTTATTTAGTATGAAGGAAAAATCACATTTTTTAAATATTAGTGTTCACACTTTATGTTGAATAGTTCTTTGGTTTTGACAAATGCATCGTGTATTCACCATTACAGTATCATAAAGAATAGCTTTACTGACCTAAAAGTGCCCTTTGCTTCACCTAGTTATCCCTCTTCCCCCTCTCCCTGAATCCCCATTCCTTTTTTAAGTATATTTTATTGATTATGCCATTAGTTTTCCCAATTTTTCCCCCTTTAACCCCCCTGCTCTGCACCCCCAACCCTCCAGCATTGCCACTCCTTAGTTCATGTCCATGGGTCGTACATATAAGTTCTTTGACTTCTCTGTTTCCTATACAATTCTTAACCTCCCCATGTTGATTTTGTGCCTACCAATTATGCTTCTTATTCCCTGTACCTTTACACCCCCATTCTTCCTCACTGAAAACCCTCCATGTGATCTCCATTTCTCTGTCTGTTTCTATTCTAGTTGTTTGCTTAGTTTTTGGTTTTTTTAGGTTCAGTCATTGATGGTTGTGAGTTGTCATTTTACTGTTCATAGTTTTTGATCTTCAATTCTTTAGATAAGTCCCTTTAACATTTAATATAATAAGGGCTTGGTAATGATGAACTCCTTAAACTTGACTTTATCTGAGAAGCACTTTATCTGCCCTTCCATTCTAAATGATAACTTTGCTGGATAGAGTAATCTTGAATGTAGGTCCTTGCCTTCCATGACTTCAAGTACTTCTTTCCAGCCCCTTCTTGCCTGTAAGGTTTCTTTTGAGAAATCAGCTGATAGCCTTATGGATAGGTTCCTTTCCTCTTGCTGCTTTTAAGATTCTCTCCTTATCTTTAATCTTGGGTACCTTGATGATGTGCCTTTATGTGTTTCTCTTTGGGTCCAATTTCTTTGGGACTCTGGACTTCCTGGAAGTCTGTGTCCTTTGCCAGATTAGGGAAGTTTTCCTTCGTTATTTGTTCAAATGAGTTTTCGACTTGCTCCTTCTGACACCCCAGGTTTTGATGTTAGAGCATTTAAAGTTGTCCTGGAGGTTCCTAAGCCTCTCATTTTTTTGAATTCTTCTTTCTTCATTCTATTCCAGTTGGATGTTTATTTCTTCCTGTTTTTCCCAAATCGTTGATTTGAGTCCCAGTTTCCTTCCCTTCACCGTTGGTTCCCTGTATATTTTGCTTTATTTCAGTTTGGGTAGCCTTTATTTTGTGACTGAGCTCAATCAGTTCTGTGAGCATCCTGATTACCATTGTTTTGAACTCTGCATCAGATAGGTTGGCTATCTCCTGGTTGCTTAGCTCTTTTTCTGGAGTTTTGATCTGTTTTTTCATTTGGGCTGTATTTGTTTGTCTCCTACACCAGAGGGTGGGGCAACCCTCTTTGCTGCATTGTGGCGCTATCTGTGGGGGAGGGGTCAGAGAGGGAACAATTTGGCTGACTTGCTCCACTCTAGCCCAATGAACTCAAACTCTCATGTGAGACTGGGACCTTTGGCCACCGTGGCAGCTCTGCAGTAGTTTACAGCTAGCTTTGAGTCTTTAGTTTCCCATTCAGCCATCCCTGCCTTGCTTGCACAGTCTGCCACCATGCCACGAGTCCTCTCAGCTCAGCTGCCTGTCTCCGCCCCTACTACTGGTCTGGGTGAATGTTTCTTTAGCTCCGTTGGAGTTCTGTGCAATTTGATTTTTTGGCACTTCTGATTGTTTATTGTCTTTAGATTGGTTGTTATCCTTTTGGTTGTGCAAGGAAGTGAAGTGTCTCTACTTACGCCTCCATCTTGGCCCGAACTCCCCTTTTTAAAAAGTTTTTAATGTATTTTGGTTATTAACCCCTTGTCAGATGTATCATAGACAAATATGTTCTCTCAGTGTAGGTTCTTTTCATTTTGCTGATGGTTTCCTTTGTTGTACAAAACCTTTTTAGTTAGATGTAGTTCCATTATTTTATTTTTTTCTTTTATGTGCCTTGCCCAAGGAAATACATTAGAAAAAATACTGCTACAAGAAATATCCAGGATTTTATTGCCTATGTTTTGTTCTAGGATTTTTATGGTTTTCAAGTCTAACGTTCTTTAATCCACTTTGCATTCATTCGTGCGTATGGTGTAAGAACGTGGTGTAGTTTCATTTTTTGCATATATCTGTCCAGTTTTCCCATTTGTTGACCATTTATTGACTTATCTTTACCCCATTGTATGTTCTTGCTTCCTTTGTCAAATACTAATTGTCCATAAAGGCATAGGCTTATTTCTGGGCTGTCCATTCCATTTAGTAAATCTCTGTCTTTTTTTTTTTTTTTTTTTCTTTTCCTGAAAAGGTTTTTATTGCCTTTGGTCCACAGTTGGTATTTCATATTATCTCTTGTTCCCAGGGCTCCTGGGTGGGGTTGTCCCAGAGAGGGCCTCCTGGTTGGGGTCCCTGTGCAGTACTTCATGGAGGAGAAGGGGCTAATATGGAAGAGGGGTGTCTGGCTTTTCCTCAACCACTCAGAACTCCATTGTTCTGGCTGGGCCTCAGTTTCCTCACTGGGCCCCTGGGAGGGTCCTGGGGAAATCCAGTCCCTTATGATGCCTAAAATATCTGGTGACTGTTGCCTGGCCCTGTTCCAGGGGACTTCCTTTCCAGCACCCTTCCTTATATCATCCCCGTCCCCAGTGCTTTTGTTAAAACTGCCTGTAACTTGGGGGTATAGAAACCACAAACTGATCAGCAGAGAAAAGGGAAGGGGGGGCAGAAAAACCTGGAAGCCATTTGGAGCCAGTTCCCTCCCGGCACAGGTTTCTTCCCTCCACAGCTTGGCCCAAACCTGCTGGGAACCCTGCTACCTGGATGTGCCCTGGCAGGTTCCTCCCACCCCAAGCATCTGGATCTGGCCTTTGGAGAACCTCAGCTAGAAGCATTCAACACAGAAAAGCAAGATGACAGAAAAACCTGAAACCCCAGATGGGGTGATGTTATAAGGAGATACCCCATGAGTAGGACCTCAGTAGCTTGCCTCCTCTTGGTAGTGGGGTGGGGTACTCTGGGGCCCCCCTGGGTTTGGGTAGTCACTTGCTGACCCTGGAGCCCTGCTGGCCACTGGGCCTTCTAAGCAGTACATGGGATCATATGTCTGCTGGCCCCAGCCAAAGACCTAGCCACTCTGGTTGGTGTCCTCATGTAGCCCATCCACAGAGATACAGAGGAATTGTCACAGTTGTTCCCCAACTTGGTGTCATAGCTGTGCTACCTGGTCCCAGGAGCCATCGTGCCCACCTGGTTGGCACACTTGGTAGTGCCTACTTGGAGGCTGATGGTTGAGGGGTCCATGGGTGGCAAGATATGGTTCTTGGGGTCCTGCAGATGTCTTCTTGTGCCATATGCCATCATGCCTGACTGGCTGGCATACTTGGTGCCATCTGAAGCCCAATGATGCACTGGCCTGCCTTCATGGTAGCATCATCAAAGTTCCGTTCCTCCTTCTCCAAGAACTTGATGCCGATGCCCACACTACTCTGCAGCCCCTTTGTCTTGGCCTTCCCTGCCAGAGCCAGAAGGGACACCAGCATCTGTGCCATGTTTCCACACTCAAACAGATCATTGGCCTCAAATAGGTCCACAGAGTTCATGCCATAACTGACCATGGCTTTGATGAAGTTGGAGAGATTTTCTAGCTTGTGCCAGTTTTGCATAGAGTGGTTGATCTTAGGGATAGAACCACACTGCGGCTTATTCTTGAATGTACACAGAATAATCACATCCTTCAGACACTTCTGGAAGACAACCAATAGGTTCATGAGTCCCTTGGTACAGATCTTTTACATTCTTGGTTAAATTATTCCCAGGTACTCTACTTTTATTTTTTGATGCAATTGGGAATAGGATTATATTCGTTTCTCTTTCTAATAATTCATTACTGCTGTATATAAATGGAACTGATTTCTGGACATTTATTTTGTATCCTGTTACTTTATTGATTTCATTTTTCATTTTTAGTTTTTTTATTAAATCTTTAGGATTCTCTATATACAGTATCATGTCATCTGAAAATAATGGAGGGTTTTTTTTTTATTACTGCTTCAATTTCATTAGTTGTAATCCATCCAGAATTTTTTATTCTTCTTGATTCAGTTTTGGAAAATTGCGTGTTTCTAGGAATTTATCCATATTGTCCAGACTGTTCAATTTATTGGTATATAGTTTTTCATAATATTTTCTTATAGTCCTTTGTATTTTGGGGGTGTCAGTTGTTACTTCTCTTTCATTCCCCCCCCCCCCCCGCTCACTTCTGATTTTATTTATTTGGGTCCTCTCTCTTTTTTTTTCTTAATGAGTTTGGTTAATGATTTGTCAATCTTATTTATCTTCTCAAAGACTCAGCTCTTGGTTTCATTGAACTTCTATATTGTTATTTTTTAAGACTCTGTTTTGTTTATTACTACTCTGATCTTTATTATTTCCTTCTACTCACTTTGGGCTTTGTTATTTTCTAGTTCCTTTATGTGTAAAGTTAGATTGTTTGTTTGAGATTATCTTATTACTTGAGGTAGGCCTGTAAAGCTATAAATTTCCCTCTTAGGACTGTTCCTCTGTGTCTCATAGATTTTGGATTGTTGTGTTCTCATTCTAATTGGTTTTAAGTATCTTTTAATTTCTTCCTTGATCTCATTGTTAACCCATTCACTGGTTAGTAACATGTTATTTAGCCTCCATGTCTCTGTGTTTTTAGGGGGTTTGTGTGCGTGTGTGTGATTTTCCAGTTTCATACAAGTATGTTCAGAGAAGATGCTGGATATGATTTCAATCTAAAATTTATCGAGACTTGCTTTATGTACTACCATGTGGTCTATCCTAGAAAATATTCAATGTGCACTTGAAAACAATGTATATTATGCTGTTTTGGGATATAATTGTCTGAAGATATTAATTAAATCCATCTGATCTAGTGTGTCTTTTAAGGCCAATGTTTCCTTGTTGATTTTCTGTCCTGACCATATTACTGTTGCTCTCTTTCTTTTTTTAAAAATATATTTTATTGATTATGCTATTACAGTTGTCCCATATTCCCCCCTTCATTCCCCTCCACCCTGTACACCCCCTCCCACCCACATTCCCCCCCTTTAGTTCATGTCCATGTGTCATAAGTTCTTTAGCTTCTACTTTTCCACACTATTCTTGCCCTCTCCCTGTCTTTTCTACCCACTGTCTATGCTACTTGTTCTCTATACCTTGTCCCCCTCTCTCCTCCTCCCACTCCCCTGTTGCTAACCCTCCATGTGATCTCCATTTCTATGGTTCTGTTCCTGTTCTAGATCTTTGCTTAGTTTGCTTTTGTTTTAGGTGTGGCTGTTGATACCTGTGGGTTTGCTATCTTTTTGATGTTCGTATTTTTGATCTTCTTTTTCTTAGATAAGTCCCTTTAACATTTCATATAATAAGGGCTTGGTGATGATGAACTCCTTTAACTTGACCTTATCTGAGAAGCACTTTATCTTCCCTTCCATTCTAAATGACAGCTTTGCTGGATAGAGCAATCTTAGATGGAGGCCCTTGACTTTCATGATTTGGAATACTTCTTTCCAGCTCCTTCTTGCCTGGAAGGTCTCTTTTGAGATATCAGCTGACAGTCTGATGGGAAATCCTTTGTAGGTGAGTGTCCCCTTATCCCTTGCTGCTTCTAGAATGCTCTCCTTCATTTTAATCTTGGCTAATGTAATTATGATGTGCCTTGGTGTGTTCCTCCTTGGGTCCAACTTCTTTGGGACTCTCTGAGCTTCCTGAACTTCCTGGAAGTCTATTTCCTTTGCTAGATTGGGGAAGTTCTCCTTTATTATTTGTTCAAATAAGTTTTCCATTTGTTGCTCTTCCTCCTCCCCTTCTGGTACCCCTATAATTCGGATGTTGGGATGTTTAAAGATGTCCTGGAGGTTCCTAACCCTCTCCTCATTTTTTTGAATTCTTGTTTCTTCATCCTTTTCTGTTTGGTTGTTTCTTTCTTCCTTCTGGTCCACTCCATTGATTTGAGTCCCAGCTTTCCTCCCATCTCTATTGGTTCCCTGTGTGTTTTTCTTCATTTCACTTATTGTAGCCTTCATTTTTT